>JAOTRI020121440.1:0-12118 GCA_028564885.2 Zoanthus sanctaehelenae
GAGTCTTTGACTCCCCCTGGACGGGACACTAATCCATCGCAGGTTAGCTCCCAGCAGACGCTGGTACTCATTTACCTTCCCCGGGAAGATGGAAAGCTGAGTTGGCTTGGGCGAAAAAGAAGATCACACAAATATTCGAATCTCGGCAAAGTACCGGGATCGAACTGGGGACCCTGTGGTTGGAAAGCAGAGATTTTACCAACTGCGCCAATCACGTCCGCCTCAGTTAAAGCTAATTTAACTGTTATTTTACCAGATAACGGAAGAGCTCGAGTCGGTTAAGGCCCAAATGGATGAGCGAGGAACAAACATGACGGACGCAGGTATAAACCAGTTTCAATATTTTTCCATTATTATTTTTTGTTGTTTAATTTTGAAACTCTTTAATAGATATTGATTGTAACATTTCTTTTTACAAGTATGAAATCGAAACAATTTAAAACGTGCTTTTTTGCTTTTTTATTAATTGTTTCGAAAAAAGTGTTTATTTATGCTTCCTTTTTATATTGAAATACAGTTATGAAAATCTTTTGGGTTTTTAACAATTATTTACCAAAGTGGAATTCAATGTTGTTTGAGGTGAATAATTGTTTCATTATACACCACACAAGTTGAATAACTTACTAGCAAGTCAAGCGTAGCTTTATTTTTGACAATTGAAATCGAAGCGAAACGGAAAGTTTTTTGCTTTTCTTCTGCTGCTTGGAGGTGACTAGTACTTTTCGAACCACCTTTGTGCTGGCCGATCAGCGTGGGTGAAAGGTGTACCATTCACGCACGTGTGTTATAGAATATTTCACGGAAACGATCGTTTCCTGTTACGTGTTGGTTCCGTGCTAGTAAGATGACGGTACCGACAAATGGTTTCCATGGGCTTAATGTGTTACACATTAAGTTTAATCAAAAGAAGAATGCATGAAGTTCAGGCAGCTCTCTAAATATGCGAAACGACTAATTTAAGATGTCAATATCTAAAATACGTAATGTTTGCTAATTGTGCTTACTAAAATGATCTTTTTATTAGTCTCCTTTATCAATTGAAAACAATAGCTCTCATGATCAAAATATAAAGAACCAAAGAGTGGTTTCCGACAGTTTCCTATCAATATGATAAATGGAACCGAAAACTGGTTTCCCCAAATTTCTGAAATCTCCAGGCCTGTTATATACTAATTAGGGTTAATATTGTGAATCGTTAGTAATCCAAGAACTTAATTAGAGTTTTTTAAAAGTACTTTATGATAAAAAATATGAAAAACCTAGATACTTTTTTAAATATTTTCAGTTACTTTTAAGAAGATTTAATGCTTTGAATAACACTTTCTCACACTTCTTACGCTGCGTTTTAAAATGCTCAACCAGGCCAGTTCAAGCATTAGTTTTCTCAATTATTCGTTGGAACTTTTAAACTGACTTTTGGGGAAATAAATCAAGCACTCGCCTTTAGAGTGCTCCAAGTTTAGTTATTTTGTATGTCGCCTTTTAGCGGCCGTGCTTTTTAAAAAGGTCGCCAAGTATATCAATTTGGTTGCTATGATTTTTAGAAAAAATGATTTTCGTTTTTGATCTTACGATCGTAAGCCCCGAATTCAACCTGATGGCAAAAAAGGAGATCGGCAAATTGGCGACCGTTCTGACAGTTTATGTCGCCCACTATTTAATCTAGTTGTCATGGTCACCAAAACGGTCGCAGCTTGAAGTGCTGCTTTGTACAAGGACCTTGACTTGATGAATATTACTCCATGCGTCCGCCAAAAGGCTAACGAGCAAAACTTACATTCTCTCACTCGTGAAATTTAATAAAACAATTATTCCATTCGCCCAGGGCCCCTAAGGATACCAGCCTTGCAGCGGATTGGGCCACCCTGCAAAAATAAAGTTGTCATTCATTCATTCGTTCATTCATTCATTCATTCATTCATTCATTCATTCATTCATTCATTCATTCATTCATTCATTCATTCATTCATTCATTCGCGCTTGTTGGATATGAGGTGATTATAACCAACTCGGCACTACGCACCTGATTGGCTATTTACCATCTCATTATCCAACGCGCGCTCATGGAATAATTGTTTATTATTTGTTGAACTATAAATCCTTCAGAGTCTTATGACTAGTTGATAACTTGATAAAGGTGTTTACACAATCCTTGTTACATTTTCGCGTGATTGGTTACTTTATAATCCAAAATGTATATTGTTTGGAGAAATCGATCAGTGTTCTAGACAAAGTGTCGCCTAATGGAAAAAAAGTATTTTCACCCTTAATTTAGGCTTCCATAGACGCTATGCAAAACGAGCGTCTTCTTGAAGAGACTGGTGAAGAGTTTGCACGAAATCGATATCGGTCAGCCATCGTTGTTCTTGTCATTTTGTTCTAATCTAAAGCTGTAAGCCAATAATTTTGTCAATTTGTGATCATCTAGAAGGAAAAACAGTCTTACAACATATATCACAAAGCTAAATGCTCAAAATAGCGTGAATGCAAGACTGACCAATCTCGATTTTATGCAGACTCTTTACCAGTCTCTTTAAGGAGACGTTCGTTTTGCGTAGCGTGTATAGAACGGTCAACTTAATCATTTCACAGTCTGTATCAACCCGCTTGTATGAACAATATTCATGCCAGACGTTTCTGATTACTTTCTCCGTGTTACTTATTCGATCCAAAAATTATATACTTTTATTAAAACTTGTAGACTTTGCTTTTACTCTGTTACATAACCTAAAAAGTTTCCAAAACTTAATCAACGAACATCAACTCACAAGGACTGTTTATTACTCAGGTCCATTAGTGAGGATAAAGCAAGCGTTGACAAGATTAAAGCAAGATGTGACCCAAATGGAAGTTCGTATTGGTGTGGTAGGTGTCAGCCTTTTGCCGAGCGATCATACGTACAGGTCTCACCTGTAGTCATATTAATGTCCTTAAACAAAATAATTTTAATGATTTCTTTTTTGGCATCTCACGGGAATGGGTGAAATCCAAGAGTATAATTTATTTTTGACTTTCAGTCAACAGTCTCCTTTCCGTTTCTTTACATTTTGCTAGTCATTTGTGCCACTATGCCAGTAATTTAACAGTATTAGTCGCTTTTCTTGTATTTTCTGAATTTTTTTATTCTAATGAAGTTTTGTATTTTTTCCTGGTATAATCTAGAAAAGCGTTCTTTTCAGTTTAACATTGCTTTGTTTCATTACCGATCATAGCTGATTGAAAGTGAAAAATGGAATTTGTACAAATCTTTCCCTTTTATGCATTTCCTTACCTACAATACTGTATTATAGTATTCTTTACCTTTTATACAATTCCTAATTTGTTATACTTTTCTTTACCTATTGTACAAATCTTTCCCTTCTATGCATTTTCTACCTACAGTACTGTATTATGCTGTTCTTTACCCTATATAGTATTTCGATTAACCTATTATACTAATTACTATTTACCTGTTGTACTACTTGCTGCCTATTATAATCATCTTCACCTCTTATATTATGCTTTGCTTATTATACTGTTCTTTACCTAATAAACTTTACCTCTTTGCTGTTTACATCCGCAGGTTGAGCATTCGTTGCTTTCGGCAAGGTTAAGAGATAAGAGCGCTTTGAGGGAAGATCTCGATGCACCAGCAGTTGAATCAAGTTTTGGTGCTTTTTAGTCTGAGCCTAACAACCATACAGGGACCAGTTATTCATCATACATCATACATCAATTATGGCTAACCCGTGGTTCAATTTTTAACCCGTGTTCTTTTTGCTTTTTTACCGAGACGGATTTTAAGTGTAATGTAGGGATTAGCAAGAATTCTCTCATTGGTATACCGGAACAGTGTTCTATATAGACCGCGGTTAACCAGCCTTAGATAATTTAATTTTTGTTTGAATTTTTCCTTGACCTAGGTAACAATACCCTCAGAGTCAGATTGAGATCAATACTGAATCTTAGCCCAAGTACGGAGCCATGGAATCGATCCAGGGTTGTAGAGGTGCAAGGTGCCATAGCGACCATTACGTTAACATGACTTCCCTGACTCTATGAAAACGTTATTAATAGCATTTATTAGATAACAAATTGTTTGAAGTTTTGCTCCTGTGGCTTTCACTCCCAATAAGTTATTAACACTCAACTTCTCCTCACATAACAAATACAAAATAAGACATTTGGTAATGAGAAAATGAGAATTGATCAAAGATAGAAAACTATAGAAGATTAAAAGTGAAATTCTCTCAAACATGTTCAATGAAAAGTATGATCTCAAGTTGGGAGAACTTAATAATTCAAGTGGGACTGAAAGGGTAAATAACCGTACAGATGATTAAAAGTGAAATTCTCTCAAACTAGTTCAATGTAAAGTATGGGCTGAAGTTGGGAGAACTTAATAATTCAACAGGGGCTGAAAGGGTTGAAGTTAACCAGCCTTAGAACAACTGGTCCTGGACCATCCAAACGTTTCAAAACGAACCTCGCTCTATTTATTTTAAAAAGGATTTTCCTTACTTGTGAGCACTGTAAGAACCTCTGCGCATGTAAATATTCTTGATAATATATAGACATATGTATGGTTATCAAATGAACATGTATATGGATAACATTGTGAACCTTGTTTTAATTGAATAAAGGAAGAAAATTAGACATCCTTGAACCTTTTTTAAACTACTGTTGTATTAACGGTTTGATAAAGTTTAGGAATCCTAGGAGTTTCAAACATCCGCAACTATGAACCTAAAATTTAAAAACCTGCTAGCCCAAATTTGGTCATTTATACCCCCCCTATAAACAAGAACCTATTTAAGCTCTTTAGCCAGGTTCTTATTTTCTAAAATCATACACTAGTATATAACAGCTGCATTGCATGAATCATATTTCAAGAAAAAAGGCAGTTTGCCTTTGCTGTAAAACTGTTTTTTTTTAAGAAAAATGAGTGCAAGATGTGCATGTAGACTAAGCAATATGAAGATCAGCACATCATTATGAAGAAAACAAAAAGTATAAGCTAATACCCAGCTGTGTTTAAACTGTTTTTTTCTCCAGGTTCGCACCAATTTTAAGAACCTTATTAGCCTAAAATTTTATAAATCACCTTTTATATAAGAACCTGTTTAGGCTAACGTCTAAGAATGTAGGTTCTTAGTTGCGTGTTTTCTGTACAGTTGTTGACTTGTTGCATATTTTACAAAAGAAAGATCTAAATTGGAACGTCCATAAGAATTATTACATCCAAGGGAAATAACGCTGTTGGTTTTCTGAAAATAAACATTTTTGTAAGATCTAAAGCTTTCATTGAGAAACTCTATATAAGGCTCTTTGCAGACCAAAGCTGGAATACCGTTCAACAGTTTGGTTCCTTAAGGCCCGTTTAAACGGATCAAACATGTCAAACATCAAACATTGTTGGACGCAACATATGTCACCCGTTTACACAGCACAACCAAACATGTTGGATAGTGTTGGACGAAGTTTGACTTTGTTCAAACTTTTCACCAAACATCGTCCAACATTTACGCTTGCGTGATCAATCTTGAAAAAATTCATGGGCCCGGTAGCGAGATCCAACATTGTTGGATAGTGTTGGACTCGTTTGAAATTTCCACCATCTAACACTGATCAAACACCGTCCAACAGTGTTAGATTATACATGTTTAAACAACATGTTTGATCCGTTTATAATGGTCTTCAGAGATGACATTGAGGACAAGCACAGAAACGAGCTTGAAATGGTCAAGAGGTGTGCTGCATGTTGGGTCTAATCATCTTTCAATCTCAAAACAACGTGACCAATACAATCGAAGCACTGATTTGGGGCAAGCTCAAGCTTAGCAAAAGCTGTTGCTGTTGTCTTGTTATTGTACAAGATTGAAAGCGGACTATGTAGAACCTGAAGAATATCTGTGTAAATCAGCTAAGAAGAGTAGACACGTGAAAGTTAAGAAACTAAGATGTGACACCGAATCGCACAGTATCGTTTTACCCTATAACAGTCGATTTGTAGAACGACTTACCTGTACTGAGCACATTCTTACCAAAGCCATCTCAATCGCAAAACCAAAGGAAACAACTTTGGAATATGGTCTTAGCTGACGGTCAATAATCCTTTCTTATAGAAAGTTGTCGTATTGGAAAATAAATTCCACGTTGAAATGGCAATGCAGTACAAACATATTTTAGTAACCAAATCCCAACCTGAAGACCTATTTAGTAAGGATGTGGGGATCGGTATATCGTTAACATTAGTTGCCAAAGGCGATGTGAATATCGGCGAAAGAGCCTGAGGTGTCTAATTGTTTTAGTATAATTTCTCGGGTGATTATTCGAGAAATTAGAACGACAATTTAAAAGGTTTCCGACTCAAAAACTGCAACAAACCTGGCCGCCATTTTGTAAACCAAAAGCCGTCATTGTTATAATCACCGCATGGTGATTACAGCCGGAGAAAACGAAGTTCTCAACCAATCAGCGCGCACCATTTCAATAATAACCACTAGGAATTATACTAAAAGGGATTAGGGCCCTATAATAACCTGTGTATTTTAAGTATATCATGCATATGTGAGATAATATGTCCAAAGATTATGTGCAATCAGCATAAGAACTCTTTTTTGTTATTCATAGGCAACTGCAGATACTTTAATCGTTAGCATTTATGAAGATCTTATTACTAAATACACTTTTTTTATTACCATTGTAAAGTTTTCAAAATTAAATTCACCAACTCTTAGCTGTAAAGTTTAAAACTTAATTAACGGTCCCGACTCACAGTCCGAAACACCTTGTACACTGTCGCATTTTACACCATTGCATCTATTGTAAATAACGTTTTTCAATTTTTAATTATTAACGATCATCTTCCTTCAACCTGGTACGCGGTTTTGTTTCACTGAGGTCATTGGAATATAATAGATATTTGAACAGACATAACTATAATGCTGCTGAAAAAAAGATATAATGCTGCTGAAAAAAAGAAGCAAAATAGTTATTATTCATCAGCAGGATGCCCAAATTGTGTGCAATTCAATAAGTGTTTTCGTTGTTAAATCAATTGAAACTATCAATGAAATTTTCTCGGGTTTTCAGCTTTGGGAGCCATAAATGAAAAAGGATTGCAAAAGTCTATTTCAAATTTTGAGGCAGAGTATACGGTCCGTTCTAACCTGAATCCATCTGTTCTAAACTAGGAACTGCTTAATTTTGATATCCTGTTCTAAATTAAAGTACAAACGGCTTGATTTCGATGCCCTGTTCTAAAATAGAGATTGCTTGCTTTGGATATCTTGTTCTAAACTAGAAACGGTTTAATTTTGGTACTGAATTCTAAACTAAAATTGGCTTGATTTTGATACCCCGTTCTAAACTTGCAACTAATCGTGATCGTTTCAAGCCAGTTTACATCAAAAAATAATTATAAGGGACAATGAATTTTCCAGCTGACGGCGTGCTCCAAGGAAAATATAAAGAAATAGGACAGATAAGATCAGCAAATGAGCTCAAGACAGAGATCAGGCTTGCACGGGAGTTTTCCCCCAGAGCCCATTTTTCGAGTTGACGTTTTTGAACGCTATTATCATCTCTTCTGCAGATCTACATTCATGCCGTGGTCCATTTCATCTGTGAGATTGTTCAGGATGATTGATATTATATGTGAAATTTGGCCATTGGGAGACTCTGTAGCGGCACAAATAGGACGGCACGGGAAGGCTAACTGATCAGGTTTTATGTGATCTTTTACACTAAGTTTTGATGGCTCTAAGTTCGTGTTGGTTAGTGCTGCCTTTGTGCGTGTACCGTTGTCCCAAGCTCTACATAGGTCTATCAACATAAATGGAGATAAACATCCATTCTTTTAATTTGAATTCTCATAATCAATAACTTACCTTCAAAACTCCTGTCCATACGTGTACAGCCAGTCGTGCGCGTTTCTGTGCGAACCGGAGAAAAAGCCTTTTTATTGGTTGATTGTCAAGGTGAGCTTTATGTTATTGGTTAAAACTGCTTTTACGTAATCTGTGACTATGTATCCTGTACTTCCGAAGGAGCTCAGCCAAACTCTGTCAAGTTCAAAATTCCATAACATCTGCTACTCCGAACAAGTATACAACTCTAGGTAGTTAACGAACAAGTATAAATAAAATTCGAGTCTATAATTTTAGAAAAATGTAATAGAAATGCGTTCGGTGTTTTGAGTTTTGAGTTGAGTTTTTTTATTTTTTTCATCAACAATATTACAATTACAATTTAGACTGATCTGCAGGTAGCATAGCTAATCGTGGCAGGCCAGTGTGTAGATATATAGCATGAAATAAGAGAAAAATAACATACATAGCCCTTGACGGGAATCGAACTCCACATCTTCGGTTTACTAGTCCGATTTGTTAACCACTACACTGGTTCCAAAGTACTCAAAACTGCTAGATGGCAAAACCGTTAATGAGCCATATATTCTCTTCCACCAAAAGAAGGCACAAATGTGCTTGTAGCAATCATGGAGTCACTGTATCGAGAACTATGGCGACGTTGGTAGCGGGCCTCACCTTTATAAAATACCTTGAGTCTGATTGCTAGTATCCATGCGTGGGTAGTTCTTTCGTGTATAAGAACGCCAGGACCTTAGATACCCCTGAGCTGGATCGCTGCCTTTGCATGATCTTGTTGGCAACTGTTTCGAGAATTCTAGGCCTCGATAATAATAATACTTTATTTAATAATAATACTTTATTTAATAATAATACTTTATTTAATAATAATACTTTATTTAACTTCAAATGCGAAGGAAGTGGTTGCCCATTATTCCTAGCCAGAGACTAATGTTTAATCGCCCGACGGCTCAGATCTTGGCGTGAAAGCCAAATTCGCAGAGCGAGGAAAACCGGACCACCTGGAGGAAAACGCTCGGAGTCACATTGAGATCGACAAATCTCAGTCCACATGCGGAGCCCAAGAATTGGTCCCGTGCTGTACTGAGAGGTGGGAGACACGACTGATGATCACTATGACAACGTGACTTTCCTTATAGCATGGCATAGCAAGCAAGCAGATTCATACCGGTTCTAAAAACGAACATAAGTAGGCGGCAAAAACGCTGTTGTGTCACTGTTCTCTAATAAACGCGGCATGTAAAAGTTTTTTAAACGTCACGGCGTTTAAAAGCGGAAATATGGTAATTGCTTTATCGGATTCATTGTCGTTTTTCGAGATTTGGAGAAAATTTTTTATTTATATATTTTAGCAACGTATTAATTTCTTAATTACTAATGTATTTTATTGCCCTTTGTGGCGTACTAAAAGGCAAAGTTAATTCATGTAATAATGAATGTCATTCAGTGGTGGCGGCACGAGAGGGATAGGGGGCGCCCCCCCCAAATAATATTGGGGGGCATCGCCCCCCAAAAATCATGTTTAAGCCTTTTATTTACGAATATGGTCCTTTTACCAACATTCTAGGAGACGCACAAATTGCTGAGACTATACTTTAAAATCCCAATCACATTTGCGACGTTCGAGAGAGCGCTTTCATCCTTGAAAAGACTGCTGACGTTTTTTGAGGTCTTCAATGACAGAACAAAGATTGGATAACTGTATGATGTTGCATATTCACAAGGAGATTGTTGACACCATGGACCTTTCAATGGTCTTTCAATGAAGATCGAATCAGATACTTTTGTTCATTAAACTGAATGTAAACCCTTCAGACTGTGCACAGTGTACAATAAGGCAAACTTGTGGACATACTAACTTGTGGACGTACAAGCCATTAAGTTCTTTATTTCAGCTATCTCTCTAATGGTATGTGTAAAGGTAGCCTTTCTCCTGCAAGTTATAGCTGTTTCCTGAATTTTCAGTTCATTTCTAGTGCAAAGACAATGGAATCGCAGCAGAACTTTTAAAGCTTTTGCTGCATCATTTATAATCATCCTTGTAGTGTCTGACTCCCCGGTCAATATCACAGAAGCCACGCTGCAGCAGGCTCATCTAAGGAATGTAGGAACCAAGTGGAAAAATAAGTTGTGAAATGTTAGATGGGTGAAGAAAGTACATTGCCATCCGTAGAATATTGAAAAAAGCTACAGGTTAATGTGAATCTGTGCTTTGTAAACAGCTGTTGTGGGGAGCTTGTAATTTTGTTGAAAAGCTGAAACACAAGTCCACGACCATTCTGTTTAATATGTAAAAAACTTTTGTCTTGTTTGTCAATTCTATTTTGTTGTCAGTTTGGTAGGAAAACAAAAGTGGTGGGATTTTCATGGGAGTAAATAATTCGTCAGCCGAAAATCTTATCGCACAGTCAGAAATGGCAAATAACGACTCAGTTACTTGATAAGTAAAGGTTGGTTGCCGTATACAACAGTTAAGAACCAAAGTGAAATAGGAGATGATACTCATTTTCAATAATCTCTTGCCTTCTCCACATTCTTCATAACAGAATTCCCATTACATAATATGGGTAGACAGCCTTCTCAAAGTGTTTCTGAGGAGCATGTTATATTAAAGTTGGAGGCGGTTTCCTTTTTTCTTTTCTCCTTGTTGTTAGTAAAAATAATACATTTTTTGACGGCAAGGAGACGGCCAAATTCCCAGAGGAGGTGGCTCATTGAGCCGGCAACCGGCTCATTTTGAGAAGGCTGGGTAAATCACAGAACTTGTATTCCTTAGTTTCATAGACTTAGTTCCTCCCTGCTCCCTTGGATCATTGGACTGCACAGTATCTTATAGGATAATTAAGTATGGGGTGTAGAATAAAAATGCTTTTAAGCTAGCTAGAAAATTTATCTTGGTCTATTTAAAAGTTGATACACACTGACCTGAACACGGTAGAAAGTATCAGACCTAGACTTACGAGATAAATGAGGGTGTTATCCCCTAAATGACACAGATTCCATTTGGTTCTTTTTCATATGAAGGAATTTCGTAGACCAAACTGCAATTGGTGCAGTAAACTTAGCTTAAGGTAAAATCAAAATTTACGTCTCAATATGCAGGAAATAGCGTCTCAGAAGGGTTAAAAATTCAAAATTTGGCTGGGGAGCATGCTCCCGGAGCCCCTAGCTTTCTTGCGCCTTTGGTGCTCGAAATCTTGCCCCCCTAATCAAGATTTTCTGCCCCCGCCTCTGTTTAGTTAACGAGGACTTAAAATAGTAGCTTTTAAAAGTCCTGGAAGCGTGAAAATCAGTATTGGAATATGCTAGTGACGTTAAGGCCAGATAAGCAGTAAACATTATTTTCCTATTTGATATGTGATACTTCTCAACTTTAGCTATGCATCTGCAATTGCTCCCATTGCTGTATACTGTATATAATATTTAAAACAAAAAAAAATTGAACTTTTCATGTTAGCATTGCTGTTGTTACTTAATCAATATTTAGCTCTGATGACAGGATGTAGGAAAAGACATTTGTGACCTTCCATGGGAATTCGTACACTAACGGTTACCCGTTTAACGGGTAAAAACTAACGGTTAACGAACGGCTAACAAACGGTTTTTCTAATGCTTTGAACGCTTTCTCTAACGGTCTCAACGGGTATGAGAAAAATGCAAACGATTTACAAAAACATTCCAACGGTTTGACACCTTTTTCCTAACGGTCTTCCTAACGGTCTAGCAGCTATTTTATCAAACGATTAAAACGTTTAATAAAACGAATAAAACATCTAACGCCTTGTTTTTAGTTAAAAGAAAACATAGAGTGTGGAACGATTGTGACTATCAAAAAGTCTTCTTTAACGTAACAATATTCAAAACAAGGCAAGTAAAAAGTATTTAAGGTAAAATTAATATTCAAAACACGGCAAGAATATTTTTGTTTGTGCAGCTCGTAAGCAGTTTACTGGCTTCCATTTGCTCAGCTAATCTTTGATAATTTGAAATTAGATAAACATAAAATCTGTTGTGTTTCACTTTTATGAGCAATAAAGACATAATTATATTTTTGAAACTTAGAACATAATCTATTGATGTTTTGAAAGCAAAACAAAAACTGCGATATGACTTTTTTAAAGCCGACATGTGATACGGTGTGAGTGCAGCCAACTATGAAACCGCAGCACTGTATGAATAAATTTTGCAAGAAAGAGGAGGGAATGAAATGTATGCTATGCAGCTCAAAGTTTTGTTTGTTGAGTATT
>JAOTRI020121451.1:0-12118 GCA_028564885.2 Zoanthus sanctaehelenae
GTTCTAGTGGTTAGTAAATAAACCAATCGAAACGTTTTAAATTAACAGATATGAGATTTCGATCCATCCGTGTGTATAAAAGGCAGTAGAACATAAAGTTTGATTATTCGATCATACGATCACGACCGTTCACACATCAAGTTACAATTCAGGACTTACTTCCGCGATTACGTTTACGACCATGACATCTGCGCAGATCTTCAACTGCATCGCTTGCAAGGAACCTGTCCGGCCTCGTCAACAGGGCCTTCAATGTGATGGCTGTTTCCGCTGGAACCATCGAGTCTGTAATACTGGGATATCCCTTGAGGTGTACCGTGACGCAGTTCGCGAAGGAGCTGAGATAGAGTGGCAATGCAAGTTCTGCCAACATCCCGATGCTGATAGCACCATGGAGGACGTGTCCCTTCCTGACCCACCTCCAGCAGAAACATCCTTAGAGGATTCAGCCGTGGGACCAGACCTGCTACCACAACAGCCGCATGGAGGGTACGATTCGTGGGAAGACAAAGTTGGTTACCAACACGGGATACACCTTCAACATCAGAAAGAGACGGCCCAACGGTACCATCGACTGGCAGTGCACCGTACGCCGAACAGACAACCGGTGCAAAGCGTCAGTGATTCAGCGTGACGGTGCGTTCTTCCCAGGAATGCATGACCACAACCACCCCGGAGAATTTGGTGTACTCGCCTCGACCCAGATCCAGGCTCGTGTGAAGCAGGTAAACATTATTTATTTAACAATTTTTTAGTATATACCACACAAGTGAATAGCAGCCGGTGCTAGAGATTTTAAAATTTTTGACCGCTTGTCACATATAAAATAACGTTTTGGTCCGCTAATTATTCAGCTTGTGTGGTATATATTAAAACAATTATTCACCTCGGTGTCGGTGAAAATGATGGACATTTACCTCCACTTCGGTAAATAATTGTTACTTATGTCTCTTAGTTAATACACGCGCTGTGATTGGTTCTGTTGCAAAACTGTTTTGTGATTTACCGCCAAGTGTGATTAACTTTTATAGCAAGTTTAAAACTTTCTTTTACTCTAAATTGTGTAATAAAGCATGCTAACGACTTTAAAACGATCTCAAGTTGAAACGCGCATATTAACCTTCAGCCCTAAGAAAATACGCGCGTGTATTGCTTAAAATGCAATCTAATTAGATTATGAAATCGAGAGTGAATAATCCAATTGTTTTGGCAGAATTCTAAAAACGAGTCCAATTTCTTCTGGTCAGTAGTAATAATTCGATATGACTTCTGAAATTTGAAATTTATTGGTAGACAATAAAGAAATGGAAATCGAGAGCGAGTAATATAATTGTTTTAGAAGGTTTTGAACAACTAGTAGGTTTATACTAAAACAATAAGATTATTCGCTCTCGATTTCTATGCGTGACTTTAAGAACTTTTTTAACTGGCGTAATTACAATAGAGACGATAGAGTGTTTATGTCTCGGAACTATCGGTCTGCAAATATTTTTTTAATACTTCTGACAGAAACACTCTTTTGTTTGTATTTCTTAAATATTTTTTTGTTATTACAGTATGCACGAGACAACTTGTTCCGGCCGGCTACAGCCATAGTTAACGAGGTGCTGCTGGAGGAGCTGATCGACGAAAATCCCTGTCCTTCCCTGCCGAAACCAGAAAATATGGCCAGGGCCGCAAACAGACTGAGACAGCAACTGAGGCCTGAAGACCCAACCGACCTGGCGTTCGAGATCTCAGAAGAAAACATTCCTGCGATTTCCTGAAAGCTGACGTCTGTATTCGCAGCAAGCGGCACTTGGTGTTCGCAACCAGCCAGCAACTTCAGCAGCTAGTGAAGGCCAAGAACTGGTACGTCGACGGCACCTTCAAACTCTGTCGCCAGCCCTTTAGCCAGCTGTTCACCATCAACGCCTTCGTCAAGAGCGGCGAGCAGGCTAAACAGGTTCCTCTCCTGTTTGTCGTCATGTCGGGGAGGAAAAAACGAGACTACCGTGTCGTGCTACAAGAGGTGCTGAGCATACTTCCCTCGCCACCAGCTGTAAGACGAATCACACTAGACTTCGAGCGTGCTCTGATAACAGTCTTCAGGCAGTTGCTACCAGACGTCTCCCTCCAAGGATGTCTGTTTCACTGGACACAAGCGCTTTGGAGAAAGGTAAGCATTGATAACCTTAACACACATATAAATCCATACGCACATAGAAAAAAAAAACACACACACACACACAAAAAACAAAAACAAAAACAAGAAAACAAAACAAAATTAAATCTTGGTCTAACAAAATCTTTTTTTTTAAATTAGGTTCAAGAGTTGGGACTGGAGCCAGCTTACCGCACAGACAGCCCCACATACAAATACATACGAAAGCTGATGGCCCTGCCCTTTCTACCAGAAGCTGATATCGCGCCCATGTTCCAGCGTCTCAGTGACAGCGCCAACACCACCGGTCTTCGGGAACTTGTCGAGTACGTAGCTGACACCTGGGTTACTAGCTCAATGTGGCCTCCTTCCTGCTGGTCCGTCTTCATGCTGTCCATTAGAACCAACAACGACATTGAGGGTTGGCATCACAGCCTCAATAGAAGGGCAAACAACCGCATCCACCTGCCCTTCTACCTGCTAGTGGAGCTGCTGCACCAAGAAGTCAGGCTCGTATCGATCCAGATACAACTAGTGTCTGATGGTAAGCTTTCCCGAATCCAGAGAAGAAAGTACCGCTTGTTGCAGTCGAAGATCTTTAAGTCCTGGGAGGACTACAATAGCAATGAGATAACAGCCCGCCGTCTCCTGAAGCTGTGCAGTTACATCAGACTTTTAAGACTTTTAAGGGCTTAAAAGCCCTCATGCGTAATTCGAGATTTGAATTAGAGAAATTAAATACGTGAAAAGTACGAGAAAATCAAACAACTTTTATCTGTCCTCCCTTATTACAACTGTAAAGTCGTTTATGATGCCCATCCCCAATTCAATAATTCTCTTGAAACAAATCTAACAACTAAAAATCTTCTTAAAAATCTTTCCGGTCTATTTGATTTAGATATATTTAATTTGAACACAAGAATAGACCAAAATGCAAATTTTAAAAACAATCCTTTGGGAAGCTTTATTTGATGTAATTATTATTCACCTTATAATTTTCGAAAGCAAAAGCATAATTTCCGGGATAACATAGATCGCGGCATATCTTTACTTCATAGTAACGTAAGTAGCTTGAAAAAAAAATCTTGATAGATTCCAAACTCATCTACTTGACGAAATTTCTTATCCCTTTGATGTAATTGGAATAACCGAAACTCGAATTAGAGATAAAATGCAAATCAACTTTAATCCTCAAATTCCAGGTTATGATTTTGAATGGGTCCCGACACCTCTCTCTGCGGGTGGGGTCGGAATGTATATAAAGCATGGTCTCAACTATAGAATCCTTGAAAAAATTTCTAAAGAACAATATCAAGCACTCTGGGTTGAGTTAATGTTTGAAAATAAAAAGAACATTGTTTGTGGTATTTTGTATCGCCAACATAACTCACCCGATGAATTTATAAAGTATGTTGAGACTAAACTAGAAACCTTTAGCCAGAATAATAAGAATGTCTGCATTTTAACCGATTCTAATATTGATCTTCTAAAATACATGGCGTGCCCCTACAGCAAAACGTTCGTACACCTTCTACAAAGTTTTTGTATGGTCCCTACGATCGACAAACCAACAAGAGTGCATCGAAGTAGCTTGTCGCTAATAGATAATATTTTTGTTAACTTCTTAGAATTTCGTATTGTGAGTGGAAACATAATCTCAGATATAAGTGACCACTTTTCGTAGTTTTGTATTAACAGCTCGGATCATCAAAGTAGTAAACTACAAAAACAGAAAATTAGAAATTTTAATAACTTTAACGAAAATAAATTTCTCTCCGATCTCTCTCTAATAAACTGGTGTAGCTTGGTTGCTCAAGACGACATTAATTTAACTTTTAACAAGTTTTACAATAAATTTAACAAGGTAGTTAATAAATATGCGCCATTTACTAAAATGTCTAAACGTTCTATCAATTTCAATAAGAAACCGTGGATAACACAAGGCATAAGACGGTCAATCAAGCATAAGAATAGATTATTTTATTCGGGTGATTACTCTCAATATGAACAATACAGAAATAAATTATTGTCGATCACACGTTTAATTGAGTAAAAAGAATTATTTTCATTCTTAGTTTGAGTTAAATATTTCAACTGAATATGAAAAAGACATGGCAAGGCAGCAACAGTTTAATATATGGTAAAAAGAAGTCTAGAAAATCTACTTCCTGTATCCGAAGTTATTCAGGCAACAATAAAAATGATACCTTAGTTACTAATTTTAAAGAAATACCTAATGTGTTAAATAGCTACTTTGCTAATATAGGAGCTCGTCTCGCTAAAAATATCCCCCAAATAACGAAGATATAACAGGATTTTTTAAACCAACCCACCGTAATTCATTTGTGATTGAAAAGGTCACTTCACAGGACGTTGAAATCTTTTGGACTGTATTCCTCACCTAATATAAACTTTTGAAAATTGCCAAAAACATAATAAGTCAACCCCTTGCTGAAATCTTTAATTTGTCGATGAGCCTAGGTAAATATCCTGATAAAATGAAACTAGCAAAAGTAATTCCTGTTTATAAAAATGAGGACGACATAGAACCAGGCAATTATCGCCCTATATATCTTTACTTTCGGTTTATAACTGTATTTTTCAGAAAATCATGTACAACAGAGTAACGGCCATTCTTGAAAAATACAATATTCTGAACCCCTCGCAGTATGGTTTTAGGTCTTGTCATTCAACTCAACATGCAATTTTAGACATCACAAGTAAAATATTACAAAATATGAACAATAAACGTTATACCTGTGGAATATTTTTGGACCTCAAAAAGGCATTTGACACGATTGATCATATTATACTACAAAGCAGACTTGCCCATTACGGTATAAGAGGTACAGTTCAGTTCGTATCTCACGAATAGGTTTCAGACTACAATGGTGAATGATTACACAGGAATGTTGTTATGGGGTTCCACAGGGCTCTGTGCTTGGCCCTGTACTTTTTCTTTTATATATAAATGACATTAGTTGTTCTAGCTCCAAATTTAGTTTTCACCTATTTGCTGACGATACTAATGTTCCGATATGCTAATAAAAATCTTCAAACTCTAGAGAAAGTGGTCAACACTGAACTGGCTAATGTTAGTGATTGGCTTACTTCTAATAAACTTACTGTTAACACAAAAAAATATAGTTAAAAAAAATTTTACCTTTTGCTCCACGAGTAAAAATGTATGACCCAATAAATCAAATATTTGCTTCGCTTAATTTAAATGAATCTGTCAAGTACCTCGGTGTTTTGATGGACGAACACTTATCTTGGAAACATCACATCGACTGATCGAGTACGTAACATTAAAAATAAGTAGATCGATTGGGATTATTTAAAAAAAAGACATTATGTTCCACTTAGTACCAGATTGACATTTTATCAATCGTTGGTTCATCCATATTTGACATATGGGATTTCGGTTGGGGTGGTGCAGCTTCCATTTATTTAAATTTAATCCGAGTTCTTCAAAAACGAGCACTGCGCTTAATATATTTTGCAAAGTTTAATGAGCACGCAATTCCCCTTTTTCTTCAAGCAAATATCCTCCCATTAGATCTATTGTATTTTCATGTTGTATCTGATGTCATGTATGATGTCTCTTCTGGTGCTGCCCCATACAATATTGCAAATTTATTCAAAAAGATCACTGCTGTGCACTCTTACGGTACTCGATCTGCCACTTCCAATAAATTTTACATTCAGCAGCTCTCGTTAGAGATATTAAAGAAATCTTTTTCTAGAAGAGGAACTGACATTTGGAATTCTATTCCATTAAAAATACTAAGTTCGGTAAAGAGAGCGTCTAAACCAGGATTTAGAAGAAGCTTAAAAGATTTGCTGATGGGGTTACTTGCATCTGAAGACCAATATCTGAATGTCGCGAATATAATAAAAACGTTGAATAAGGCGGTGACCATAGTAGTTTTAATCTTTTTGAATTTTGAAACTATTGTTCTACCTCGAAATTTGGTTCTCTTCCATAACTAATCTATACATAATTATCTGACGTATAGTCTATAGACTCAAGTCATTTAAATTGTAAATTTGTAACTTGAATTTGTCCCAGCCTTGTCTAGCTCTGCTATTAGCTGGGACAAATAATTTACTGTAAACATAAACATGTAAATATTTGAAGAAGTAAAGTTCACTTCACTTCTGCATTTTAGAATAAATGTGCATTACTTCTTGTGCTTCATATTGTGTTACTAAGTTTCTTATGAGTGTTAGTGAAGTCTCCATAAACATTTTCATACTGTTCAGTGCATTAGCCGGAGATTGTTTTTGACTAATTCAGTGGCCTCATGCTTTTATGAAGTCGTTCGTAAGATTTTTTTTTAAAAAAACAAAACGAAACAAGCTTGTGTATACAAAGTAATTGAAAATGGGCAGTTCAGGAGAAAGATTTTGCTTGACGGTACCCCCCTGGGAACACTGTTCTCCTTTTACTTTGCATATCATTTTAGTTTTCTTTGTTACACTTTAGACCGTACTTTTCATTAATTATTCGTACACTAAACATTTTATTTCACTTTGATAATGGTGTCAGCGACATCGAAACGTCAGTTTGTAGCGTATGTGTGTCATTTTGAATAAAGTAATCATAACTGAAAATAGTCGAAATAATGCTGTTGAAATCAAACTCGCTTTCTTGATTCAGTCATCGTCCCATTTTCTTTTCTAGTGTTGATAACCATAACATAGCTACTGCATGTGCGTTTGAAGCGAAGTAAAAAATATTAGAAATTATTTACCATCCAGTAATTTTTAGGACCAAGATAAAACGTAGTGTTTGTGGGTGACTGCTTGTAAGATAATTCATTGTAAATGCTTGGTACTGTTTAAATTAGTATTACTATAATTATATAACAAATCAAAAACCTTGTCTTTTTTTCGTTTTCAAGTTTAAGTTTAAAAAAATTAATATTACTTTTAAAATTGAATGTCTATGTTTTATTGAATCTTGCCTGCCTAGACTTAAATCATAAATGGAAATAAATAAATAAATGAATGAATGAATGAATACTTTTGTGCAAAGTTATAAAAATTCCTGGTTTCTCATCAGAGACAGAATGCTTTGTTGGTTACTAAAAATGCATGCAGCAGAGTAAATACCAGCTTTTGTAAGACAATATATACAAGCTCTTAACTGATGATTACAACATATAGTTTTAAATACAGATATTCTTTGAAACAAAAAATATATAATCTAATATTGCCCAACAGTGAGCATGATAAGGTGTTGGAAAGTCTGATATGAATCATATATTATTTTATTAAGTTTTTGTTTTTAAAGAATAAAAGAAAGCTAATTAATACGGTGTTTTTAAGCAATGCGGGCACTGATAAGAGATAAAGACGAGAATAATGAATACTATTTTTAGTTTTACTCTTTTTTTTTGTTTTTTGCTGATAAGAAAACGGAATTTTTTTCAAAACAGAAGCCATAGCATGCGCACTATAGCGTTCATTAAAACGCCAAGCTAGCTATAGTGTGTTTGCCCTTTAATTAACTTAAATTGCCGTGTTGTTTACAAGTCGTGGCCGTGGCACAAGAAGCTTTCTCTTTATTTATGTATCCGGCCTAACTTTTTCCGATTTTTTTTGGTTTACTTTTTTTTGTTTTATCACCAAATCCAAAAGACATAGTCTCTGGCTCTCTTTCGCTCCTTAAGGAAACAAATAAATTGTTATCACACGGAGTTTGAGTTGCTCGGATATTTCAAAGTCGATGTTTTTTTTAATTCTCAAGTACAAGTAGTATATGTCAATGGGATCTTATCTAAGATGATCGAGAAATCTCATAACACATAAGACATAAACTAGCTCTATTGAGCCGTCCCTTCATAGTTCGTCGGTGACACATAATTCTTATCACTCAACACAATCATCGTCAATTCATACTTTCATTTTACATTTTTAAATGTTTTTTAAGTCCCATAAAAACGTGTTTTCAAGCACAATAAGAAAAAGCGATGTAAACACACCAAAAGGCTTCAATATCACGGTTTTGACAGATATTGTTTTTTTGATTTAAATTTTGTAGAGAATCACGACAAACGGTCCTTTTGTAAACTTGTAATTAATCACTTTTTTAATAAAGTAGCTTTCCTTTTCTCAGATTTACATTCTGATAAACAAAGAACGAATTTCTCACGAACTTGATATAATTTTTTTAAAATGTTTTTAAAGTCAAATGCCAGATTATTTCCGTCACGACACGGTAGATTGATCATGGGTTCATTGAATATACAATTCAGTCCAGCGTGACCACCTTGAGATCACAAAGTTACGTCGTGGAAGAGTAGGGTTGTATTTGGCCAAACGAAACGAAGCTTCAGTTTTGCATCTCGCCTATATAGTGGTTGCTTTTTCCCTAGCTATTACCGTGGGTGAAGC
Source organism: Zoanthus sanctaehelenae (assembly GCA_028564885.2). Taxonomy (NCBI): domain Eukaryota; kingdom Metazoa; phylum Cnidaria; class Anthozoa; order Zoantharia; family Zoanthidae; genus Zoanthus; species Zoanthus sanctaehelenae. The sequence continues at coordinate 8,546 of JAOTRI020121451.1, forward strand.
AAGGCACACACAAGTTTTGCAATGGAAGGTAGGCATTAATTGACTGAGATATTGTAATTGAGTCTAAAGCAGACACAACTCAGTGCGAATGAAATAAGCGGGCATTTTTCAGAGATATACAAAAACGTAAATCTTCTAATTATAAACGGGAAACGAAAGCATTATTAGTTCTTGTTTTAAATCGCAAATGGACCGACGAAATTTTGCAAATGAACGCGTTTCGAAAACAAAGACAAGAGAAGAGAAGTCATTGTCAGGTCATGTCCTATGTCAAAACTATTTCTTGTTTCTAGGTTTTATTGTTAAGGTAGCATTCGATTCAAAACGAAAAGCCTAAATAAATGGTAAAACTATGTATGCTTGCTCAATTCTACTAACTTCAAATTCAGTTTGTTAATGGACGGTTGCACGCTAACTGCAGAACAATTTGCATATTATTCAGTATTAAATTCGTTCATTAAGAACTGTGCAGCTGCTCTATTTCATTGTCATTTCTTCAAATTACTTTTATAAAAACCATCTGTTAGGTCCTCCAATCTGTTTCATATCAACTTGTAGTTTGCAGTGTTTGTCTTCATTACAATGACAACAATGTTGCGAGAGTAACCGCGAATCTATTTTGCTGTCACGAGGTTTCGACAGGATAAGATATAGTACGCGAAGCTCCGGCTATAACCATCAAACAATACTGTTTTTGCGTTTATGGACGAATGCTAATGTGCGTACTTGGTAGCTATTGTTTGAACAGTCCAATTTACCCACGAAGACCTGAAACGTTGCCTAATGAACACAGTTTCAAATTGTCTGATACCGAGGTAAAGAGTGTATAGTGACCACTGTGTACTGATTGAACACATGACAGGTAAACTTCACACCGTTATTATCAGTTCCATTGAATTCGACGCGACGTGTTTTGATTGTTGAACATTTTAAGAGCGGTGGTTATGCTGAATACGTGGAATCTTTCCAGTAGATAAGGAAAATATTTCAAATGTGTAGAATTCAGAGTTGATGATCAATGAATTATGTCGTTTAGTTGTTGAATATTATTTGTTTTGAGTCGTAATTTGGCTGCTGAAAGGATGTGACAGGTTTGATTGTGCTAGGCTATGCCTATGCCATGGTTCCAATGAACAAAAACTTAAATCAACAATATAACCAAACTGATATAAATTGTCTATAATTTCTTAAACTATGTTAGGAATTTTTTTATATTCGAAGGTTTGAATGAAGCAGTAGGAGCTGTTTCGAAAAAGCCGGAATATTTTTACTTTTAGTTATCAAACCACAGCTGTGTATGAAAACCCTACGTGACTATCGGCTGTTTTTTCTTTTGAAGAACAATAAATTAAACAAATTAAATTAACTGGAGCAATTCATGGAGCCGGACTGGAGTTTGTACAAAGTACTATTGCCCTCGACCGTATGCCCTTGGGAACTGTTCATGAACTTAAAAGCAGAATTACGAATTAATCAAATCAAGTTAGAACTTGGTCCCTGTGCGAACGTTCATTTGTGTGGACATCAATCGATGTCTATTAAACTGCTAATCAGAAATAATTTGTGATTTGTAAGCGCTTAATGTACTTGAATTTATCACACATTTCATACTTTTTATTCTTGAGAGAATTCAGAGACCTTAAAACATTAAAATAGTGATTTATTCTCAATTTATTTGTTTTCAATAAACAAATGTGCAGAATAAACGACAATGTTGGGATATTCTAAAGTTACTCCCAAGTTTCAAAATTCTTGTTTATTGTTTTAAGCTTATTTTTAATTGCTGTTGTCATCGCGTATTGCTAAAGCACAATTACTCAAATATAAAACAATGGCTACTTTACTAAATTGTGCGAGTAGAAGGCAACATATTTTTTTTTTCAAAAAATGATTTTATAAATTTACATTCATTTCGTATAAAAAGCCAAAAATTAGGGATGGGTTTAACACTTTCAGTACTAGTCTTGGTAAGTTATCAACATGCAACTTCTCCTTACATAATACATACATAATAAGATGGCTGGTAATAAGAAACTGAGAATTGATCAAACAAAGTAAACTAGTAGTGATTTTAAAAAAGTATAATTCTTTCAAACTTGTTCAATGAAAAGTATGGCACAAACTGGGAGAATTTAAAAATAGAACTGGAACTGAAAAGGTTTTAAAAATGTTTTATCTGCTCTTTCATTTTGTATTCTCGCATTCCATTTGAAAATTTTGAGATTTTTAGCGAGAAGTTCAAATTGCAAATTGTCAGTAGTAAAAAAAGTTGGGCGTTAATATTGTATTGCTGAGTTATTTTGTTTGTGAAGAATTTATATTATGGCATCTTTGAAAAGAAATTTTATTAATTTTCGATAGAGAAAAAGTTACTAAGTATTATAGTGTAAACTCAGTGTTTTGCATATTTGTTTTTTACTGCCTTTAAAAATAAAGCGATTTTGTGCTGTAAATATATTGGCATATATTATGGTTAGCCCAGTTGATAAGGTGCCAGTCTGCTGTGCGGAAAGCTTGGGTTCGATTCCCGGCCGGACTACCACTCAGGGTCTTAAAACACTTGAGGAGAAAGTGCTGCATTTTCTCTAACAACGGCATATAGCTAGACTTTCGCGTCTTCACGGATAAGGACATTAAAGCTACGACCACGTCGCTCGATCACTCTGTCGGGGGACTTATAGTGTCTATTTGGCCAAAAATGTTTTTCTTCGATTTCTGTAACTCTATAATGCGTAAACAAGTTTTCTAAAGACAAAATTCGGTTGTGTTGCATTTTCACCACAAAATCAAGCTTTAAAGTTACCGCCTGACCACGCCCAACAATGATGGCCGGAGTCGCCAAGTCTGGGGCTAGTGACACCACTTCAGTAATCGTCTACTTTTCCTGCCATTTTGTTCAATGTTTTGTTTCTTTCCATACAAGCGTAATCATTTTTGGCTCAAACAAACTGAAAATTAATTGAGTTTGTTTGGAAATACATTGAAACACTAAAATGAACCGTCGACAATTGCTGAAGTGACGTCACATACTATGCTGGACTCAGATTTAGCAACTCCAGGCCATTTTCGTTGGCCAACACAAGAATTTTACAGCTCGATTTAGTGGCAGAGAAGTTGCAAAATAAAAAAAACTTTCTGGAATACCATTTTTTATACCGAATATAAAGATATCAATAACACAAAAACCCTGTGGACCGTATAGACACTTTACTGAATTACCCACACATTTGTCGAAAAGTTCTCGGTAGTATTCTCGCTGTTGAAGTCTGTCTTCATCCCTGAGGACATATATACGGTTATTGATACATGACATATATACGGTTATTGATACGTGACATATATACGGTTATTGATACGTGTGAGACGCATTTGCGGATCCTTAATTGTATTTATTTGTGATGCGCATTTGATCATATTCATACGCAAATTTTTATCACTAACTAAATTCACACATTATCAAACACCTTAAAGAGTCCGTTGAATGTAACAATAAATGTACTTTAAACTGTTTTAAAATTATAGATAGTGCTAAATCCTCTTTCCATTTAAAACTTAAGGAAGCTTTTCACATCA
>JAOTRI020121462.1:0-12118 GCA_028564885.2 Zoanthus sanctaehelenae
TTTCATTGAACAAGTTTGAGAGAATTTCACTTTTAATCTTCAGCAGTTTGCTTTGTTTCATCAATTCTCAATTTCTCCATACCAAATGTTTTATTTTGTATGATTTTTGTAAGGAGAAGTTGTGTGTTCATAAATGATTGGGACTGAAAGGGTTTAACTTCAAAACAACCAATCAATGTAGAAATTCAGTGTAATGTACTTTGAGTTACACATCGTATCATGTTGTAGCCAATCAGAGACTTTCATGTTTACAGTAGCCATGTCTACCTACTGAGATTGTGAAAATGATTTATCGCAAGAAGTAATGGTATTTTAAACATATGGGAGCCGTAAGATTATGTGCTGTTTAAGCTTTTTTTGTTTGAACATACATTTTGCTAGTAATGGAATTTCCTTGGTGCTATGCTGTATACTGTGTCCTTTTAACCCAGGAAATGGAAAAACGAGCTGAAAAGAAGAAAGCTGCTGCGGCCGTTGGAAGGGCCAGGACATCCTCTGTTGGGGAAGAGGATGAGTTCTTGGTTGAGCAGGTATCTCTACTCTGTAGCCATTTTAATTAAAGGTTTTTGTGAAGAAAGATTTGCTTCCCGATTCAAACCCCGTTAAAGCTGTCATTCCAATTGTATGTTTATAACTGTGAGGTATTTATTGCATTGACAAGTAGGTGAAACACATCGTTTGTTTAAAGTGCAAAAATCGAACGTATATTTATGTGTTAGTTGAAAACACCTTTCTAAAACTGGAAAAGTGCTGTTGAAATAGCACATTGAGGACTTGAGATATTCAGTTTGAACATTTAATTAGGTGGGGTGGTGTTGGTGGCTGGTTGTGTTTCCTGACCTTGTTAATAGTTAAAGGATAGATTTTTTGTAAACAATTTGAAGGCTTTGCTGACGAGGCAAGTTCATTATATTTTATATGTTTGTTACCAGATACATGCCAGATTTGTCGTCTTCATAATCAATTTGTTAAGCTTATCAGCAAAGCCTTCAAATTTTATCCTTTAGAACTGTTTTTGTTTGTCATTTTTTTTAACTTTTAGAAAAGGATCAACAGTTTACTCAAAGGAATGGCAGCATTTGAAGGGAAAGAGGTAATTCAGAATATTCTCAAAAATTAGAATATCTTCATAAAATTGTCAAACAACTGGTTGATCGTTTCATTAATGAATTAAAAATATAATTCTCATAAATTGATGCTATTAATAACGAGAAGATACTCGGAAAAAAATCCGAGCCCCAAATGGGATTTGAACCCACAACCCTCTGTATTCTAGTTGGATGCTCTACCAACTGAGCTACTGGAGACTCTATGGTGAGTGTTAGCCGTTACTAGGCTGTGTGGCTGCGCAATGCGGTGCCAGTCTAGACCCAAAATTTGGACCCTTGCTCACCATATAGAGTCTCCAGTAGATCATTTGGTGGAGCATCCGACTAGAACACGGATAGTTGTGGCTTCTGATCCCATCTGGGGCTCGGATTTTTTTCCGAGTATCTCCTCGTTATTAATATCATCTAATTATTGTTTCACCTTAATATAAATTGATGCAGAAGCAAAAAACTAAAAAAAAATGAACTCCTTCACAACTGGAATCAAGTCCATGATGTTCCATGATTCTAAAAGTAATAGCAGTTCTGTTAGCTTCCAAGTTTGCTAGCAAAAGGGGCTGTTACTTTTGTGTAGCTGGTAAAGACATTTGTAATTCGAGATGGTTTGATACAAAGAGGGCACGTATTATGACATTTATGCATATGTACCTACAATGCAACATAACTAGATTAATCAACAGTACACAAAACAGACTTCCGTTTAAGCGCTACACTATACATATACGATTTTTAAAACTGTACAATGTATACTACATTTTGAATCTTCGCTGATAAATTAATTTCGATAAAGTATTGCGGCTTTTGTAAGTTTCACTCGCAGGTTAAATCATGTGCACACAACAGTTTTTTAAACCTTCTTCAGTCAAGCTGTCGAATTCAGTGACAGTACCCTTTAAGGTTGCTTTGCAGGGGTTTCAATAAGCACCGACGTCCGACGAAGAGCGTCGGCTACTTCGATCAGAGACGTCGGCTACTTTCTGCCTTAATTGAAGTAATTAAAGAACGATCCTTGCGCCCCCTTAAATCAATACCGTCGCCTACTCTTCTCAAACTGGCAGCCTACTTCAAACTTTATTGAAACCCCTGCTTTGTAAGCCAACGTAAAGTAATAAATGAACATTTAATAATCTAACAATCACAACAGCGTTTTATTGCTGTTTGGCAGTTATTTTTTAAAAATGCTGTTAAGATTTGTGGACGGGGGTGTTACTCTTTGCCAGGGGACCATTACTTTAAGTATTTAGTTAGGAGGGGAAAAAATTATCATTACTTTCAGTTAATTGTTACTTTTGGAGGAGATTACTTTTCGTCTTTAGCAAGCGATGCTTTGTGTGACTTGTATATCTTGTGTATCCCATGGTGGGATCAGAACCTTGCCTGCTAAGCATTTGCATTTTTGACTTAAATGTACAGAAAGAGTGCATGAAAGAAGCATTTGAACATTTAAGTTTCTCTAAAATATTTTCCATTTCTGACATGCAAACCCAGTCACCCTTCCGCTAACTTCATTAACTGAATTTTATTGAAAATTGAATTTAATCTAGAGAAATTCGGTCACTCTTTGTCTAATATGTCGTCTTCCATCATAAAAAGAAATTAAAAGTTAAAATAAATGGAGTTTATGTCGAAAACAAATAGCGTACAATATTACTTACCAGATGCAAGAAATAGCAACTTTATGTTCTAACTCGTTAGACCGCTTGATAAGTTCTTGTTTGACACGTGCTTTCTGATTTCTGCAAATACTCATCCAGCCATGATCGTTAACACGTGGTGTCAATATTTTAGAACAATATTCTTTAGAATATGAATCTGTGAGCAGGGCTCTGACTTGAGATTTTGTAATTAGCTGTGTACAGCAATCTTACAACAACATTCATGACCACGTGGAAAAACAGGAAATGACGCTGAAATGACAGGAAATAATAGGAAATGACGCTGAGTGTCAATGTCAAAATCAAATATTTTTTGTGCTTGCAGGAAGCGCTAAAATAATGGTTTAACAACTAATGATTTTCAGCAAAGGGTGTTGTATGACTCTCAGATATAGGTAATTCTTCCTCAGTTTGTCGACCGCTTTTTCTGAGCTTTGCTCACCCCTAGTCACCAGTTCCTTTTAATCTGTTATAGGGAGGACTATCCTCCTCCACTATTGGATCAATTGTTGAACTGCAGTCAGAAGAAATTTCACAGATTGCCTCAGAGTATGCAGAAAGGGTGAGTTCAATAGGTTATTGTGCGGACATCCTGTGGATTAATTTTTCATTTTTTACCAAAGGACTTAAATTTGTTTAACTAAAACATGCCAACTAAAGAAAACCTATCCATCTTCAAAATTAACATATTTCTGTTGTGTACTCTATCGTTATCAAAAACTGAAGCTAACAGTCTGTTTCATTTAACGGGTCAGCACTGGCATGGAAAGAAGTTATATGTATGAACTCAAAATGGAACAAGTGCTCTGTGGAAGTTCCATTTGAAGCCAGACCGAATCGCACTCCTATCTGTTTTTAAAAAAAGGATAAATTTTACTCAAAAGTGAAAAATAATTTATGCTGACTTTTCAGACTGGAGTCATTAGCAACAATGAGGGACGGTGACACTGACGACGACGTCAAAGAACAATAGTAAATAATTTATAATAACAGCATGTTATTATGCATCAAAAACAATAGTAAATACAGTAACTGCACGTTGGAATGCACCGAGCAGAGCACGTGCAGGATGATGTTGCTAAAATTACAACATGTAAACGCCTTTTTTGAATTTTTCAAGACCACGTGGAAGTAACAACAAAATCTTTCTCTGTATTTGTTTAGCTTTTGATATAGAAATATTCAATCGTTTTTCTATTGAAAAAGCGTAAAGCTAACAAATAAAACCCTAATGACCCGCACAAATAAATACAGAGCAAACGAGAAAGGTGATTTATTTTGGGCGTTGTCGTTCTCGTCCTCGTCCTCGTTGCTAAAGGTCTCTATTCACTCGGCAATGAAGGACTTCAGTCCGAAACGTTGGCCTTCAATTCTTTTTCACTACGATGTAAAATTTATTTTTTAAAAAGCTGTTTCTGTAGAAACACTTGCTTAGCGGTCCATTCATTGCACTCCAATGTTTCAATTACCAGGTATATCCATTCATTACACTTCAATGTTTCAATCACCAGGTATATCCATTCATTACACTTCAATGTTTCAATCTCCAAGTATATCCATTCTAAACAATAGCATAGCGGTCCATTCATTGCACTCCAGTGTTTCAATCACCAGGTATATCCATTCATTGCACTCCAATGTTTCAATCACCAGGTATATCCATTCTAAACAATAGCATAGCGGTCCATTCATTGCACTCCAATGTTTCAATCACCAGTTATATCCATTCATTGCACTCCAATGTTTCAATCACCAGTTATATCCATTCATTGCACTCCAATGTTTCAATCACCAGGTATATCCATTGATTGCACTCCAATGTTTCAATCACCAGTTATATCCATTCTAAACACTAGCATAGATGTCCATTCATTGCACTCCAATGTTTCAATCACCAGGTATATCGATTCTAAAATTTTTTTAAGACAGAAAAAGAAACAAGTACTTGTGTCACAAGTATCGACTTTTAATATTTTTCTGCTAACAATCTTCCCAATTAAAAAATCATGTCATGTTTTCGTGTCATTCAAAAATCATATATTGAATCTCATCCAGTTTACAGTACGTAATTGGGTCTTGTCTTTTTTCGTGTCACTCAAAGATGCATTAAATTCACTTCCTCTTAAGATATGAGTTTAGTTTTACAATCGTTGGTCTTGCTATTTATAAGTTATGGGTTCAATTGAACACTGTGTTGTTATATCTGTTTCTAATCAAACTCGACTTAAGACAAATTTTTACTAAACATTTTCCTTTTTGAGATGCAAGAAAACTGCAATTTATTGGATATGAAACATTAAATTAGTCTTTTACAACCAAGAAATATAAGAAAATGCCAAGAAAAATAACCCATGTTATATATAGTTTCAATCATTTAAGGTTTTCCCTCCTGATCTTTATGGTTCCAGCAAGCTGAACTACAGGAAGGAATAGAAGGCAGGGGGGAGCGTGTAGGAGGTGTACAAGCCCATAAGAGGATAGTTGCTTCCTTAGAAAAGCAGATTACAGTTCAGGAGAAGAAACTTGATCAGGTGCGTTGTTGATTAATCAGCTCTATTTTATTGTAAAATTTATTGGGATCTAGGAAGCTTTGCTTATAAATTATTTTAAATGTTGTTATAAATATAAATTATGTTATTAGCGTAATGAGGTGATTTTTCTATATTTTATGTTGCGAAAAGTGGCTTGATAATAGTGAGCCCTTTTAAGGATGAATTCCTGCAAGAATTTATGTTTGTAAAACATAACCACCTACTTTTTGTCTTATTTGTATCACTACATTTTGTGAGCAAAAATAAGTGTTCTGCAACCTGTATAAATACGCTTGTTTCATTCCAAACATCAGTAAATAAGTCAATCGGTGTGAATGTTATGACATAGATTAGTGACAGTGTCCTACAATTTATAAAATTGTTGCTTTCACAAATTTTTCAACCTTTAGAATACAGTAAAGAGTAAATTTTGGTACGAAATGCTATGCAAACGTTATTCGATATTTATAACTATCTATTGAACTTTAAAGAATTGTTTAACATGGCGTTAAACCAAAAAATATCTAACTATTTTATTTCTTTCACCAGGTGAAGGAAAAGCATGAACATCTTCTGTCGACTTTTAATGAAGTACAAGAGAAATTGTCGCAGGTTAGTGACATTGTCACAGTTCACAATGGAAAATTTAAGCATCGTACATTAAAATTCACGACGGACGTCTAGACTGGATAGAGAACGGCGTTTTTGGCGCCATTTATTACCTTAAGCAGCCCGTGCGTGTATTACAAGGACGGACGCACTCGTGGTAAAAGGCGCGAAAACTAACTTTGAAGAAGAGCGCAATCGTAAACAAATTAATTCTAAAAATGGTTACACATACGGCAAGAACTTGGAGTAAAAGGCAGTATTAAAATAATTGTAAGTTATTTAATTTCAAATATTTATTTATGATTTATTTGATACTTTGATGAAAAAACATTGCAGTTGTGACACACCAACACGGCCTCCGTAATGGGCACCACAACCGCATGACGTGTTCAGGCACATGAAATCTTATGATTATGACTGCTAAGTTCCGTTTGGCCTCTATGAACGGGTTCTTGAAAACCAAAGAAAAAACTTGAAATTTAGGTCAGGAAACTTTGAAGTAAGTATCGGTCCTGAAACGTCCTGAAAAATAGACGTTATTGGTTCAACCTTCAACCACCAAGAAAGAAATATTTAGTGTAAACAGAGTGCATCTGATGTTTAACAAGTGAAAGTTTCAAATTTGAATTTGCAGTACACCAGATATTTTAAAAGTTACAAGAAATTATTTATATTTTTTGTTTAATGCATTGTTAGGTTGTTTCCCGGAGTGAAAGAATTGAAGAAGAAATGGAAAAACTAAATGAAATGGAAGGTGGAGAAAATGCAAACATTTTACAAACACTTCGCTCACTCGTGGCCATGAATGAAAACTTAAAAAAGCAGGAACAGCAATTTAGGATCCATTGTAAGGTGAGCCGCACTTTTCAGGAACACCAGTTTAGAGTCCATTGTAAGGTGAGCAGCACTTTTCAGGAACAGCAGTTTAATGTCCATTGTAAGGTGAGCTGCACTTTTCAGGAACAGCACTTTAGGGTCCATTGTTAGGTGAGCCACACTTTTCAGGAACAGCAATTTAGGGTCCATTGTAAGGTGAGCCACACTTTTCAGGAACAGCGATTTAGGATCCATCGTAAGGTGAGCCGCACTTTTCAGGAACAGCAATTTAAGCCTAAAATCGGCCAAAAAAATTAACAATATTCAACGTCAGTCCAAAATACAATATTCCCATAAAATAAGAGAGTTTAGTTATAAGTCTGTCCTTGTTGTAGGAGGAAATGGCCCGCTTACAAGAAAACATTCATAAACTGAAATCAGAGGGAAGTGAAGAAGAAAGCGAGGAAAAGGTAATTTTCCTTTTAATCTTCTATTATCCTTCTTACAATTAGGTGGGCGGGGCTGACTGGCGCTGTTGATAAGATTAAATTTGTAATAAAATAACGGATGTAAATGTTTAAACTCCTGTATTTACCATAAAAGAGTAAGAAAGCTGAAGATGAAGGTGCAAACTCCTGTATTTACCTTAAAAGAGTAAGAAAGCTAAAGATGAAGGTGCAAACTCCTGTATTTACCATAAAAGAGTAAAAAAGCTAAAGATGAAGGTGCAAACTCCTGTATTTACCATAAAAGAGTAAGAAAGCTGAAGATGAAGGTGCAAACTCCTGTGTTTACCATAAAAGAGTAAAAAAGCTGAAGATGAAGGTGCAAACTCCTGTATTTACCATAAAAGAGTAAGAAAGCTGAAGATGAAGGTGCAAACTCCTGTATTTACCATAAAAGAGTAAAAAAGCTGAAGATGAAGGTGCAAACTGCAGGAGAAGAAACAAAAAAAGACATTCTCGTATTCTTGGCTTCCTTTCGTTTCCTTTTTCAAGTCGATTGTGGATACCTAGCATATTAGTGACCTTCCCGTCTCTGATCTTCCCAAATGCTTGTGATATTTGTTGCACTATTATTAACATTAAACACTTATAACGTATTCTCTTAGCACATTTGCTTTCCTGAAAATGAGAACAAACTATGGAATATTTGATATTAGGTATTTTGGCTCCAAAATTTGAAACGAAATTGAAGAACAGTTAAAAACTTAAAGTTTTAGTTATCTTTAACGGGAAATCAAAGAATGTTTTCTTGATAAATATATTTTTTTGTCATTAATAGTATTTGAGTTTATCTAAAAATTTATTTTACTTTAATATCTATTTTATTGTTTTATTTTGCTTTGTTTTGTTTTATTTTTTCTTCATTTTTCTTTTTTTTGCGTTTTTCTTGTAGTTGTAGAATTCAAAATCAGTCCGCATATGCAGGTCACTAACTGCCATTCACGTGTCGCAAATTAGTGTTCGCAAGTAAAAGTCGCGAACTCCCATCATTGTGATAGGTGATATTTTCTGATGGTGTACTTAACCTTCTCTCAAAAAATGAATAAGAACATAAGTCTTTTTGTTATATTTTATCAAAAGCCACCAAGAAACTGGACAAAATAGCTTTTATTATCATTTTTGTCTCTTAATGTATTTAGATAATTAACATGCATCATGTGTCCTCATTTTTTACCTTAAAATGAACATCCACATGACTGTGTCATTAATTAGCCGATTCACTGCCTTTCATTCTCATTATTGTAGGAAAGGATGGCTTTGATTGACCAGCAATACGAAGCGGATAAAGCCAAACTTCAAAAAATAAGACTTCTTTTGGTAGGAAAGCTAATTTCGTTTTAACTATATTATTACACTTTTAAATTTCTTCCTTAACAACAACATGAGAACAATGATGTTCTCGACTAGCTCCCTCTAAATAGATACTAGAGACCGTAAGTGACTTTTCAGCGATGATGTTCTCAACTAGCTCTCTCTAGATAGATACTAATGACCGTAAGTGACTTTTCAGCGATGATGTTCTAAACTAGCTCTCTCTAGATAGATACTAGAGACCGTAAGTGATTTTTCAGTGATGATGTTCTCAACTAGCTCTCTCTAGATAGAGACTAGAGACCGTAAGTGACTTTTCAGCGATGATGTTTTCAACTAGCTCTCTCTAGATAGATACTAGAGACCGTAAGTGACTTTTCAGCGATGATGTTCTCAACTAGCTCTCTCTAGATAGATACTAGAGACCGTAAGTGACTTATCAGCGATGATGTTCTCAACTAGCTCTCTCTAGATAGATACTAGAGACCGTAAGTGACTTATCAGCGATGATGATCTCAACTAGCTCCCTCTAGATAGATACTAGAGACCGTAAGCAATGAGGACTGGAACGTGAGCAAGGACGGCTCCATGAAATCATCTTTTTGGTTTAAAATCTCTATTTTTTTGTTTGCGTCATTAGGGTTTTATGCCATTGCTTTTCGTTTTGTGTATAAAAAAACGGTTTAATGTTTCTCCATGAAGCTTAACAGATACTGAGAAAGTTTTGCTGTTATGTCCACGCAGTCTCACCAACTCCAAAACAGGTGTTTTTACGTTCTAATTTTAGTCATAACTCCTTGCACGTGCTCTGCTCAATGCATTCCAACGTACAGTTATTGTATTTTCTATTGTATTCTGCCGTCGTCTTCGGCGTCGCCGTCCTAGTTGCTTAAGGTCCCTAATGTTTCAAACACTTTGCAGTTATTACTGAACTACATATCTTTACACTTCATACTAAAAAACCAATAAAAACATTTATATGAAGCGTAGTGATGGTATTCATTAATAACTGTAAAGTGTCTTCAGTAAAACACGATCTATATCATATCTACCTTCAGTAGTGAAAAGACCTCATCTAAATTCACTTACGTCATTTTTGCGCCGGACTCTGATCAAACTGTCAGCTTTAATCGGAAGAAAGGGATCAGTTTCTTTCTTTTTCTCAAAGTCAGTCGAATATTGAAGTTCGAGCAGCAAAACTGCAAGCAAAAATGGTTAAGAATGCATTTTAATCAATGACAAAGACTGAGGAGTCCTATATTGATGTCCACAAAGCAATACAGATCCTTCCGAATTGTTTTTCTTTTTGTAGTTTGAACTGACTGTTGTTTTCCTCTCCTTCTATTTATTATATTTATAATTATTATTCTTTTCATTAAAATATTCTTTTTGGCAACTTATTCTAACAGAGAAATGAAACTGAATCCCACCAATAGTCCAGTACCTCTATCCTGCCTAGACTAGAGCAACTATTTTCAGGCCATAAGAGTTATACATATTTATGTAAATAATATTATAATACACATTGATGATGATTAAGCTGCTGACTGGTTGTGATTGTGGGCAGGGGAAGTCGAAAGTTTTTAAAGAGATTTTGTTTGCAGTTTCACCCCTTAAACTTCTAAATTCGACTAATTATAAAGAAAAGGAAGAGATTTCTTTCAGTCTACAAAAAAGCAGAGCACCTAAGGGCGTTATAGTTGCTTTCTAGTTATTCAAAATATATGCTGGTAAAGAATAAAGTTAGACTGAACATTTTAAACGTGAACGTGCTCAAAATAATAACAAATATTTCTGCTTTTTAATAAAAAAAAAGCAAGCATATTTTTAGTCTGCAGTGCCACGGTTTCAACCTAAAAGTTCTGTTTTTTCTATAGTGTTTTTCAGTGATTTATTTGGAAACAATGATAGCATAATAACTTATTAGTAAATCAGGCAAGGAGAGCTGAAATGATTTGATTTAGGGAAAAAAGAACTTGGATAGGTTCCATATCAAAAACCACAGAAAATATTTCTGGAGAAAACATTTGTTTTCTACCAGAAATTAAATGAAGCACGAGACATTGAAAGTTTCAGCACTGTTACGTCATCGCTCAACATTTTCTTTCCCTCTACTTCTAACTTGGCCAATTGTTGGCGCCAAGATGTGGATATAAATCAGTCCAGCCTTGTTTCATGCAGTTCTCTTCATATACAATAACCTCAAATGCAACTTTTAAAATAACTGATATTTTGATTAATTCATACAAAAAAATTGGTGGAAACTATTGCCACTGCAGATTCTAACTTAACTGTTGGCCTGATGTTGTTGCCATAATTCGAGTCATTTAAGCTATTGATTCTTTAGGCAAGAAAAAACCGAGAGATTGCAGGTTTGCAGAGAAAAATAGATGAAGTCCCTTCCCGTGCTGAATTGACGCAATACCAACGGCGTTTTGTTGAGCTGTACAATCAAGGTGACTGAAACTAGTTTTAACCAGGAATTAAAAAAAAAAAAAAATAATAATAATAATAATAATAATAATAATAATAATAACAATAATAATAATAATAGTAATAATAATTTTTATTTCACAAATTCATATGAACGTGAAAAGGAGATAAAAGAGGTCAAATGCAGTTTTAACTGTCAAGGTCGAATTTAAAAGATTCAAGATTATTATTATTATTATATATTATTGTTATTATAATGCCTTCCCTGAATACACAAGTGACTTTAATTTTTTTTTATATTACTTTGATACATCAACATATCGCATGATTAAGGCTGAAAGAGCCAACGAACGTTAAGTACAATGAGCCTACTGGTCCTTAAAACAAACGTGTCAGTGCTGTTTATAGGACATAAAAACGAACTTAAAAGTAAAGCAATGAATATCTAAGTTTTAAAAGTATAAAGTTCAAATGTCTCTTGATTAAAAATAATATAGAGATTTTTGCACGTCAAATTTGATATTAAAGATTACCACGATGTATTATAGTAGATTTGAAATGCGTCATTGCATACTAGCCAAGTTCATACTCTTAGAGATGAGAACGTCATGGTGATCGGCGTTAGTGAAGGACTTTGATAAATTTTAACTTTGTTAAAAAGAACATTTTCGATGAATAGCAAGATGAGAATAATCGATGCAGAGATCAAGTTTTGTTTTGGGGCTCCTCACTACTCTTGACAACTTCGGCTTCTCTAAATCTTTTAGACAACACTGAATACCAAATAATATTAGTTCGTTAAAATATTCCTTTTAAATTGTGTTATTTTATTGACTTGATATAAGATGAGACTCTCCCCTACCCCTCCACCTCCTTTCCGCCCTCCCCCGTCCTCCTCCTCTTCTCCACCTCCACCTCCCCTCCAAATCTTTTTTCCCTTCTCCTCCTCCTCCTGCTTTTCGTTCCCCTCTTCCACCTCCTTTTCCCCTTCCCCCTCTCCCTCCGCCTCCTTCTTGCCCTCCCTCTTCCTCCTCTTCTCCACCTCCCCCTCCAAATCTTTTTGTCCCCTTCTCCTTCTTCTCCTGCTTTTCATTCCCCTCCTCTTCCTTCCCCTCCTTTTTCCCTTCCCCCATCTCCACCTCCTTCCC
>JAOTRI020121473.1:0-22597 GCA_028564885.2 Zoanthus sanctaehelenae
ATGAGCAGACCATTATTTGCAGGCAGTTATTTGCAGGTCACGTGGTGGGTTCCCAGCCAATGAAAATGGGGGAAAAATCCATCGAATGACAATAATATTTATTTTCACCTAACTAGTGGACTAATGCAAATCCTGCATTTTAATTGGCTACGCTACGAGAGGACTATTAGTAATATTCATCGAGTAGCGAAATTCGCACGCTTTCTTTCGTTTTATTCACGGATTAAATAGCCCATGAGGCAAAGCCGAATGGGCTATTGACCCTTAGCCCGAAATTGTTAAATATACAGGGTTCCTGCAGCTAACAAATGAGCAAACTTAAGAACTTTTAAAGAATTTTTATGACCTAAATTTGTAAAATTGAAGACCTCATACTCCTTCGAGCTTTTATTCAAAAGGTTTAAGACAGGCTACGTCTTTACCAGTTGAACTCTCATATATACGAATAAAGTTTTAATTCTTGACATGTTTAATTTCGGCATAACTGATGCCATCTTCATAAGAATGAATAAGAAAATTCGTTATTTTATCAATTGTGCTACTACGATGTTATAAACTTATAAAACGCAACAAAAGTGAACGTTTTGCGAAATATATGTCCCCTGACGTATTTCCACTTGAGTTCGTTACTGAACCAGTAGAGTCAAATATTGTATACGGGGTCACTCAAATACCACCCCCTCAGTTTTATAAGTTTGAGGGTTCGCTATGGCTCACTGATGATCCAACAAATACTACATAAGGGTCACTTATCAGGCCCGTAGCCAGGGGAGTTTTTTGGGGTTCGGGCGAACCCCCCTTTTGCCAGCAAACCCCCTTAGCAAAAGTCAAACCTATTGTAATTTATTACAGACTTGTGCGGCATTTTTGCACTGTTTATTACTAGCGTTCGAGCCGTTTCCTGGTCGTACGACGTGTCTGTAGCCTCATGAGTAATGAATATTAATAAGGCTTGTTGTCTGGGCAATTTGACCAATCGCTTCGCCCCTTAACCCCACCGGGGCCCTTATGCGTGCCCCTGGACCCTATGCCCAGAACCCCTCCTCGAAGTATCCTGGCTACGGGCCTGATCATATTGACCATGTTGCTGAGAAAATTAGCCTGTGCTGGCAATGTTTGGCAGCAAGGCAAGGTTTAGCTGGCAAGGTTTAGCCACCTGTAATTACTTGTTGGCCGTCTGATCAAAACACTACTGAGAACCTTGGTTATGGGGGAATTATTAAGGTAGTATGCTGGATCCATTAGTCAAGCTTTAGAACAAAGCCATTTGTATTATTAATAATGTTCCTTTATATGATCATATTACTCCTCACTACCTTAACTTAAATCTTTTAAAACTATCTGATATTGTAAAACTACATATATGTTTACTGTTCTATGATCTTATTCACAATAACGAAACTACTAAATATAATGTATCCAAGGTGACTGAGCAACATAGTTATCTCACTCGAAGTGCAACCAATGAAGAATTATCTATAACACATTATAGGAACAAGTTAAGAAAATTCTGTCCTGCAGTAATTGGTAAATATTCTTGGAATAATAAATTATCCATTATCTATTCACCCAAAAAAAGTCTTCTAAAAGTATCTTCAGCATTTCTTTCTAGCACATATTAGTAGTTTTTGTTTAGACATTTTTGTGATAGTTTGTTTTCCTTCTTCCGTAAAACAAAAGTTGTATACATTGAGTTTAAGGGCACATTATTAGATTTCTATATCGTACCCTATCTCTTTTCATTTTCCGATGGTTTTATTTTTTTTTAAAGTTATTAAGTTATTTATACATATATACACACACACAGATATATATATATATATATATACATTCGTTTACAAAAATTCTGATTTTCAAATATATATATCATATTAATATATCTTTTGTAGGTCCATCAAAATTTGATGACAGACGTGTCACTGAATACAAAGGGTACGTGAAAGACGCGTAATTACATGTGTTATGCGCCTTTCAAGTACCCTTTGTAAACTGTGACATGTCTGTAATCAAATTTTGATGGACATACAAAAGATATATAAACATGATATATAAATTTGAAAATCAGAATTTTTGTAAACGAGTGTATATATATATAATATTAACTACAGCTTTGTATAACCTGTTAAAAAAGATGAAAAAATGAAAATGGAAAAAAAAAATGAAAAACTATTTTTTGCATAAAATGTCTAAACACAATTATTCAAGCTGAATTAAGTGCTACGCCAGGATAACACAGATCCAAGACTTTATGAGATGTAAGCACTAAATTTCTGAAGCAATATCGAAAGGTCATGCAAAAGTAAAAGCTGATTTTTCATTTTATTTCCCATTTTGATATCTTAACCCTTGGTCAAAGCTTTTCCAACCATAATGATAGAACAATTCTTACATAACACCTACTTCATACTCAACCATTCTTTTGCTTGCCAGATCAGCTTTGTTACCAGACAAAGCAATTACTATGTTTGGACTAGCCTGACGCTGGAGTTCTTTGACCCATGTCTTTGCTCTTGCAAATGTGTCAGAATTTGTGATATCATAAACAACAATAGCTGCCTGTGCTCCACGATAATACATTGGAGCAAGACTATGATATCGTAACAATAGTCAAGGAAACTAAAATTTAGAGATCAACTGAAACGTTCAAGGAATCTTAAACAAAGGTTACTTTCCAATTTCCTAAAAGTGTGTACGAGTTTAACCCACTTCATCAGGGTTTGAACATTTCTTATGTTTGCCACAAGGAAGGATGTCGGTTTAATCTGCTTGGCTTTCAATCTTCTAATGGCAAATTTAAAATAACACACATCTGTGTGTTAATTGTCCATTTAAAAGAATAACTATGACTAGGGGGATATTACACTTTATATTTCTATTTATTAGCCAATCTTAGGTTGAAAATATTCTAACAAATTAATAAAATATTCTTAGAAGTGGGAATACTGAAAACAATGGAATTTCAGGTTTTAACCCTTTCAGTCCTAATTAGTTATCAATACCCAATTTCTCCTTACATAACACATACAAAATAAGACATTTGGTAATGAAAAATTGAGAAGTGATCAAACAAAGCACACTACTAAAGATAAAGAGTAAGATTCTCTCAAACTTACTCAATGAAAGGTATGTGATCAAGTTGGGAGAATTGAGCAATACAGCTTGGACTGAAAGGGTTAAAATGACTCTTGAGCTTGAAAGGTAATTGATTTGAACAAGGCTTTTCCATTCTGAATTAGAATGCAATTGTATTAATCAGTTATGGGTTTTTGTTCAACCATGCAAAATGATATTAATATTATTCTTAAAAAAATCTGAGCCTCAGCATTTTTTAAAAAAATTCTAACTTTAATTTTAACTAAAACATCAGAGGATTTTATTATGATTATTTTCATAGCAGTTAAAGGATATTCTCCTGTCCAGCTGTGTCCCAGATTTCAAATTTTACTGTTGTATCATCTAAACATATCGTCTGGGTGAGAAATGCAGCTGAAACACAACAATTATGAAAAATGAAACAAAGAAGTTCTGGAAGGGTAACACAATTAACATTTCACCACCAAGAAAAAGGGTGTGTCCAGCCATTGTGTACCCTGCAAACTGTATACTGTAGTTTCCTGGTCTCTAAAGTCAGTTACAAGAAGGGAAAGAAACCACTCCGAATATCTGTTTGGTATTTAAAATACCAATCATGTGCAGCAGATCTATATTTTAAGACACTTGATGAAATATAAAATGGTTTCCGTGTTTACATAACCTGATGTAAACATGCGGGAGGTTGGGAGAACACGAGATAAGCGTAGGAAACCACGATGCGAAGCGCATTATTATCATTGGGGAAATGCTTATTTCTAGCAACTGATATTTCAGCATTCTTTTTGTTTACCCCGTATTGCTTGTGTAGCCATTTGTGTTGTCAAATTCTAAAGAACTGGGCCCAGTTGTTCAATGTATGATTAAGTTTAACCCTGGGTTCAGCAAAAATTTAAACAGTTATTTGTGAAGACTAGAATTTTCTAGGAAAAGTCTTGTTAATTCCAACATTACAGCTAAAATGCCTCCTTGTAAGTTTAGAAACAAGATCGTGGGTTAAACATTTTCCCCTGGGTTAGTGCTAATCGGCTTTTGAACAGCTGGGCCCTGGTTACCAGTTTAAAATTAAACTTACCTTTACAGTATTGTTTTCCTTATATGGTGTCCACAAGTTAAGCGAATTTTGTAAACCAAATGAAACATGATAGGCCCTCACCCAACATTGATACTGTAGATCTGTAACTCCTTGAGTTGCTATGGCAACTAACTTAATCTGTTTACCCAGAAAGAGTTGAATGAACTGATGAAGATTTTTATTCCTTGCTACCCACCCCTTGGGGTGGTTCAAACGACCCTTGAATCCTTCATAGCCTGGCATGTGTGAGGACGAGCTAATATTATCCGAAGGCATTGCTCCAGATTCCATTCCAATCGCTTTTCCTGTTATGTTGAAAGAAAAATATTGCTTAAGTTGTTTTACATGGATTCCAAAATTTAGTTGACAATTACACGATTTTTTAAAATAAAAACCAGTAAATGACTCATTGATATTTATTTTTTGGCTTTTTCATGATCATATTCCTGTGAGCGGTTTGAAATTTGGCATAGAAAACCAATGCGTATTTCAGAGGAATATGTGAGTTGTTTGAGATCAACAAATAAAGGGTAAATATACAATAAATGGGAAACAGTGCTTTGTGTTGTGTTTTATATTGAAACGTAAATTAGCAAATTTAGTAAAATTTCAACTGATTTTTTTCATCCAAAACAAATTTTTTTTATAGAAAAGAACGTGTAACACTGATGATGAATTAAATCTATTTAAGGCCACTGAATTATTCAAACTTCAATTTAGAGACGAGTGCATTAGATACGTATACCGCAGTGGCGACGGCAGAGGGGCAGCCAAAAATAATATTGAAGCCCTTAATTATTTAAGAATGTAATCCATGTACCAAAATGTACAAATATCGGCAGAGAATATACAGAAATAGCGTCTCAGAGGGGTTAAAAATTCGAAATTTCACGGGGGAGCATGCTTAAAAGTTGTTTGATGTTGTTTTCTCCCTCTAGCGAACGAAGTTTGAGTTCTGGCGTCAGCTGTTATTAAAAATTTACAGTTAACAGTTAATGCCAGAACCCAAACTTCGTTAGCTGGAGGGAGAAAACAACATCAAACAACTTTTAAGCTTCAACGCATGTTTTTCCCTAAACTACTTTACAATTTGATTGATTCTTTACGATCGACAGCTAAATTTAGAAATTCTCATAGAAAGTCTTATACCAAAAAAATGTCGTTACTAGTTTTACCACACACACTAAGCTTGGGTTGCCTGTGGTAAACCTCATCACTGATGGGTGGCAAAATGCTAGCTTAATTTGGGCATAGAGGCATTTTTCATCTAGATATTTCTGAATACTACAACCAGTTTGGTAATTTTACTTTTTGTGACGTTATGACTTCGGTACTCTATTTCGGCCTCAATATCTTGATAAAATAAATTCTTATTTACAAATAAGAGTGTGAGTCAGGTTAGCATAGTGGTCATCGGTCGTGCCTCCCATCTCTACGACCCGGGTTCAATTCCTGGGCTCGGCATGTGGGCTGAGATTTGTCGATCGCAATCTGACTTCGAGGGATTTTCTCCGGGTAGTTCGGTTTTCCGCCCTCTGCAAAATCGACTTTCAGGCCGAGATCTGAGCCGTCGAGCGATTAAACATTAGCCTTTGGCTAGGAAGAATGGGCAACCACTTCCTTCGCAATTGACGTTAAATAAAGTATTTATTTATTTATTTTTATTTTTTATTTTAGACGCGAAAGTCTAACCATTTGCAGATGTTAGAAGCAAAGGCAGCACTTTCTCCTCAATTATTTTAAGACCCTGAATGGTGGTACGGCCGAGAATCGAACCCGAGACCTCCCACACAGCAGACTGGCACCTTACCAACTAGGCTAACCAGGCGGCGGTTTGCCTGGTTCATTGTTTTTGGCCAAATAGAGCCGGCTCGTTGTTCGCGTTAAGTTGCTCTTATAAAAAATGTGTACCTTTCTCATTTGTACAGTGCACATTGCAAACATAAATTCTAAGATTCATTAAATTTCGATAAGAAATATTTTCACTTTATTTTAGCGTTATTATTAAGTCATTATTATAAAAAATGAGTTTATTACTAAAAAACCTTGTTTATATTATACAATCGAGATCGCTACTTACTACTTTCTCATCTATAGTTCATTTCTACAGCTACCAAAACGTTTTTTGAAGTGGTTACATGGAAAACATGGAGCTGTTTTGGGAGTCAGATTGGCATAGTAGTCATCGATCGTGCCTCCCTCCTCTACGACCCGGGTTCGATTCCTGGGCTCGGCATGTGGGCCGAGATTTGTCGATCTCGATCTGACGGATTTCTCCGGATACTCCGGTTTTTGTCTCTCTGCAAAGTCGACATTCACGCCAAGATCTGAGCCGTCGAACGATTAAACATTAGCCTCTGGCTAGGAAGAATGGGCAACCACTTCCTTCGCAACTGACGTTAAATAAAGTATTTATTTATTTTTAAAACCGAAAAACAGGTTAATCTTTGAAGTTCTTTGGCAATGAAAAAGGTTTTTGGTTGTCAAAAAAGAACATTACACGAGAGACATGCAAAATTTCAGAAATTTGTAACAAATTGCAGAGGTGGTAAGCGTCGTTCGAGTTCTGTCGCTAACCATTAAAATGAAAATTAGAAATTTTTATTTTATTTGCCTCAATACAGAGAATATACAAGAAACTAATTAAATGAATATGTTTTTCCAAGTTGAAAATAGTTTAAACCTGATAAAGTAGTTGTTAAATAAAGATAAAGTTATTTTCTTGTAACAGCTTGAGTTTGATCGAATCCCAGGCTGTAAATCTGTGTGGAGCTATGAGCAAAACTTGCTAGTTTCTCTAATGTCGCATATAAAGTTTCCAAATACATTACATCGCAGAAACAAAAAACGGAATACCTTGAATGCGAATAATGAATAATAAGCTTGCCAGTCGTCAAGGCTCAAAACCTGCCAATTTAGGAAGCTATATCTCAGCGGCATTTAATACTTTTGAATTGGACCCTTTAGAATATAAAAACATTTTTTGCTTCATGAACAAAAGCACTTTAAAGTACATTAAGTTTTGCATCTCTATAAAAACTCGCAGTGTACGCTTTA
This sequence comes from Zoanthus sanctaehelenae, assembly GCA_028564885.2. NCBI lineage: Eukaryota > Metazoa > Cnidaria > Anthozoa > Zoantharia > Zoanthidae > Zoanthus > Zoanthus sanctaehelenae. Next base: position 7,223 of record JAOTRI020121473.1, read on the forward strand.
GAATTATCAGGAAATTGGGCAAGCTAGAAGGGCTGCGGTTATTCATTTAAACCTTTACACTGCAAAGTAAAACGATTGGTCTTTTAACCTAATTATACTCAATCAATTCTTATTCTGTAGGTTTCTAAGTGACAAGTTATGGAAGGGATTTTTTTGGGTAAAATGGATAGAATAATTATCTTTCAATTCTTACACCTAAAAATGTTCCGGTTGCTACTAACAGTTCAGTAAAAAAACATTAAATGCTCGTAAGATAAAAAGCTGAATCCTTTACGAGCCTAGTGGCTCATGAAACGGCTCTCTGTATCTCCAGTTTAGGTAGTGTTAAGCCAGTACCAGTCTTTGACTCTCCCCGGATGGGACACTAAGGGGCCGTCAGAAAACTGATTTGTTAACGCTTAACGTTTAATGGACGTTAAGGTCTAGTCCCCTCCTCCCTTAATGTCCACTCTATATTTCCTCTTTAAATGATAAAATACCTATAGTTCTTATTTAGAACGGGACAGACAGAGCATTCTTGTCCAAGTTTGATTTCGGATATTTTAATAGTAAAATTTAGTTAGATAGATAGATAGCAAACAACCCTGCTTAATTTTGAAACAGCCAGTTCCAATACACTTTATCATTCAAGAACTTTCTTAACGTCCACCTCATCAGAATTCCCCCCCCCCCTCCCTTTCCCCTAATGTCAGACGTTAAGCGTTAACAATTCAATTTTCCGACGGCCCCTAACACATCGCAGATTGGCTCCCAGCAGTCTGATGCTGGTACTCATTTACCTACGTCGGTAGGATAGAAAACTGTGTTGGCTTAGGCGGAAAAGAGGGTCACACAAATACTAAAATCTCATCAGGGCCTGGAGATCCCCCATTTCTACATTTATAGGATGAATTTTTCCAAGGCTAACTCATAAAGGATTTAGTTAAAAAATGAATATTTATAAATATTCATATTTATAACAAAGTCATGCTTTTTTGATGCAATTTTCAAATATTTTTTTTTACGCAAAGTAAACTATATATAGCAGCACTCCGGAGTAGCCTGTTCGAGTTCAAACTCCATTTTCATTAAAACGATTTGTTTATACCTATAAATATGATACTTGGTTGCAATTCCCTTGCCACAGCGAAAAGAGCTTTGACCATTTTTTCTCCTTCTCCAACCTGAAAAATAACAAAATTGCTTAACCTAAATACTTGACATATCTCTTGGGTCATCTTCAATAAATATTATATTTGCGTCTTTATCTACATTTTAATTACAATACATTTTATTACGTTTTCTCAAACCTATTTACATTTTCACTTATACTTACATCTTCGAACATACACATTACCTTTTGGACCAACATACCGAGATTATATGAATGATGCAAAGACGTTGGTATCGGGCAATGATCAAATTAATTCTTCTCTTTTAAATACACTTCTTTTTTAAAAGAACGTCAAATTTTTCGACTGAGGCTGAACGTTCTTAAATATTTTCGGTATAACAGCCTCAAATGTTCTTAAACATGTTCTTAAAATATCTTTACTGATTTTAGACAATATAAATAATACATTTACCATATGTGGTACTTTTCTGTATACGTTGATTTGTACATGTACTTTGAACTGTATCGAATTTTAAAATATAATAGCTGGTACGAACTGCAATTTGATAAATGAAAACATGTGATGTAAAATTATTATCTCCAGACTTTTATAGTTAAGAATCCCAAGCAAAATGTTCGACAACGTATGAAATATTTCATCGTAAATAAATGTTCTTCACCTTTTCTCAGCCTCAGCATGTTCTTGAAATGTTCTTACATTTTTGGCGATTTTCTTATTAAAAAAAGAATGCAAATAAAGTCGAAGAAGATTGTAGAGTTGCACACAATTTATAAATATCCTGTTGATTATCAGTAACTGTTTTGCTACAGCTAACAATTACCTGCTGAAGTGGAGGTGATTAGTGATGGATATATACCAAACCGCGATGTGGTGGAGTTAATATCTATTGCTAGGCACCGACACTGAGGGCAATAATGTTTTAGTATTTAACTAGCCGGTGAATAACACTTTTTAAGATAGTTTGTTTAAAAAAAATCTAGGTTTACCTCGGTGTAAGAACTCGAACCTTGTCGGTAACTTATTATGCAAGCTCCTGTCATTCATTATTATTGTTTTTGTGTGAAGTTCACGAGTGACGTTGAACAAAGAAAACAATAAGATCAAAACAATAGAACGACCATAATAGCGATAAAACAAAAAAAAACTTCACAGGTTCCTACACCGGTTATTAGCCAAAAATCTTCATTAAAATCTGACCAAAACAAGTTTTACAACTAGTTTTGGAAATTAACAGCATCTCATGCTCGGGCAATCAGAGCGTAATAATTTTTTTCTCGGTTGAGTGACCAAGGTGAACATCGCAGGATATACAGTGTTTGATGAACCAATCAGAGCGCAGGTAAAGTGCTATTCATCTTCAACTAATTGTACCTATTCCAATACCTATTGTAAATATGTACATACATATTTTGATGTTAATGTTGCAGCACTTATATTGAAGAACGTTGCCTTTGATTCACTGGCAACAGCTTTGGCCTGGAAAGAAAGAAAAATAGATGTCTTTATAAGCTAATAAGAAAACTTTGGTCTTTCACTACACTAGGAGTCTCCATTGACATGTGTACTGCTGGCAAGAGTTGTAGTTATTTAAAAATGCATTGTTTAGTGTTATTGCAGTTGATAGTTGGAGTGGGTTTGGTTTGGTTCTATTTCAGGGTCGGGTAGCGGGAAAGCGAGGATGGGTGGGTAGAGGGGGAAAGCGAGGATGGGTGGGTAGAGGGGGTTCTGGAATACCAAATACCCGAAAAGAAGACTTCGAAAAAAATTGATTTACTTTGTGCCCAAAATATTCAATTTATAGTCTCAAAATATCGTATAACTAAAATTAAATTTTTTAAAGTACCTAACATCACAATTTCAAAAAGTTGCTTCTATTCTTTTCGGTGAACTGCAAGTCTTTTGTGAAAGTGCAGATATATTTTGAGACTGCAATACCAGTGCAATATGACTCTCCATTGAATGTTTTACGAGCTCGTTTTGTAAAAACGTATTCAAAATACTAATAAGCGGATCGCTCTCAAATATATGTTTGTCAACGTATCATGTATTTTGAGTTCAATTGGTGAAAAACTGTTTACAAGATTATTGAGACTGAGTTTGTACCATAGTATACACAATGAGGACTTATGGCAACAAACCGGGCAAGAGCCCATCGCAGTAGAGATAAAGAGGGGGTTATGGCGATGGCCGGGACACACACCGAGAAGAGATGATGGAAACGTGGCCAAAGCAGCACTGGGTTGGAATCCACAGGGGAAACGAAAAAAGAGGCGCCTCACACAGAGATGGCGGAAAACACGAATGGCAAAGAATAAAGCGAAAACACCACTTGGACGGAATGCAAGAAGGCAGCAAAGAACAAGATGAGATGGAAAACACCTGAGGAAGACCTATGTTCTACCTGAGAACGCAGAGGATTAAGAGAGAAAGATATGTAGGATGTGATTGGTGTCGCAAATATATACCAGCTCTTAAATTTTGTCCCAAATTTTAGCCTGAGTTTTTACAAGACTATAAAAGCACGGAGAACAAATTTCAAATACTTATCAGTATTTGACACGCAAAGTGGTAACATCATAGCGGGAAAAGACAAAAACTTTCAAAATTCAACTTTTTAGGCAAACTACAGTTTAACAATTTTCTATGTCATTCGTTAAGTGGCAATCCTGAGATTTATTTGCCTTTTATTTGTAAGTTAATATTAGACAGTTTAGACTTTTTTTTTTGACTGCCTCCCTTTGCTTCAAAGAGCAAATAATTATGTTACGACCTCAGATTGGCGACACAACTCAATTAGCTTAATATCTATTTCTAAATAGCTAGTGCCCTACTATATACACATTTAATTATATTATAGCTCTTATATCCATTACTTATCTGTTGTACTAATTACAGTAAAGTTGTTGTTGTTGTAGACTGTTAATACCTACAAGCATAGTCTTGCCATTTCCCGGTGGACCAAATAACAATAAACCCCGAGCCGGAGCTCGCAGTCCAGTAAAGAACTAAAAGGACAAATTCATGATTATGTTAATCAATAGAACCACCAGGAAACTAGAGTAGAGTATTTAGCAGTTGAAACATTTAGCACAGATGGACAGATACACAGACAGATAGATACACAGATAGATATACAGATAGATAGATAGATAGATAGATAGATAGATACAGACAGACAGATAGATAGACAGATAGACAGGTACAGACAGACAGATAGATAGACAGATAGATAGACAGATAGATAGACTGACAGATAGATACACAGACAGATACAGACAGACAGAAAGATAGACAGATATAGACAGATACAGACAGACAGATAGATACACAGATAGATAGATAGACAGATACAGACAGACAGATAGAGACAGATAGATAGACAGATAGACAGACAGAGATACACAGACAGATACAGACAAACAGATGGACAGATATAGACAGATACAGACAGACAGATAGATAGACAGATAGATAGACAGACAGATAGATTAGATTAGATTGATAAACTTTACTGCATGACCTTCTTTAGATAAGGTATTGCTAAAGTAACAACTAAAACTATAAGTATATAAAACTTTCAAACATTACAACAATACAAATAATTAAACATTATAATATTAGCGAAATAAGTCTAATATATGCTAAAATTATACATAGGATAAAATCTATTATACTAATCATGATTTAAAACCATTAACGTGACAAAAGAAAAAGCTCAAATATTGGAAAAAAAGAAAAATTGTTAAACTAAGTTTAAAGGTTCTATGTCTTGCTGTTTCTTAGTGCAAAAGCTTTTAGGATGAATCTTGAAACATAATAACTTGTTTTATTTTTAGCTCTTAGCAATGTTTTAGCTTGTAAATTGTTCGTATCTATAAAGCCCGATATTTTACTTAAAAGTTCTTTTCGTAGATTGAAATAGAACGGGCAATTTAGCAACATGTGTTCTTTTGTTTCAACTTGATTCTGGTTACAAAATACACAGTCTTTCCTGTATCTTTCTGTTTCTATAGCTAGTTTGTGATTACTTATTCTCATTTTCGTGAAATATCTTAGTTGTTCAAAATGTCGTATGGAAGTTAAATATTCTAATTCATAATTTTTTTTGAGTCGTATAGACCTTGTGTTTTTGAATTCCACGTGTTCAATTATTGTTTTTTCATTGAATTGTGGAACTTTGAATTGTAGCATTCGTATTGTTATATTGAGTATATGTGGCTATCCTAAATAATTTATTATACAAATGGTAACATGGTTTATTTTGGTCATATAAACTCTTGGAGATGAAAAAAGCATGTTTTGTGATGGCAGAATCTGGAAGGCTTAAAAGATGATTCAAGTATATGAGTGCAAGTTTATTATTGGTAAGGGGAACCTGCCTAGTGTAGCTCAACTCTACATGCAATATTTGAAGCTTTGCTATTTTCTCCTAAATAGTACTTGCAGAATCTTAAGTGCATTTTTTCTGATTGACATTGTTCCCATTTACCAAAATTGTGCTTTCGAAAAACTCCCCACACTTTACTGGCATAAGTTAGGATTGGGGATACCATGGAATCAAATAATTTTGTAGCCTGTTGTGGCTTCAGTTTCACAAAATCAACAGTTAGATTAATTTTAAAAAAGCATGTAAAGCTTTCTCTTTTGATTGAAGTTGAAAGACAGATAGACAGGCAGATAGACAGACAGATAGAGACACACAGATAAACAGACAGATTGACAGATAAATAGATAGACAGACAGATAGATATTTTATTCCAAAATATATTCATTAACAGCCCGAAGTCTGAATTGCATATTTACATTAACAATAACTAAGATCTATTTAGAATAAAATATATATTATACAAATTGTTCTTTAATAAAAGATGCAACGATAAAAATGTTTTTCAAAATGATCAGTTTTTCACCTCGCGACGGTGTAGAGTCTGTTTTTTCTTAAGTATAATTGACTTTGTTTGTGACACGCAGCAACTTCCATAGTTTGTTAGTTGAGCTATTACTAATATATATTCATAGGACTATATTGACAAAAAATAAAGACAGCAGACAAGCCTTGTGACTGTAAATACATTCTGTCAGTCGCAGCACTGTCTTGTAACCTAGTAGCATCAAACTTTTCGTAACCTTTTTTCACAGAGCTCTTTACCTTTGTTTTACGTTTGTTGGGTGGTTGTCTTTTTCATCCAGGGTGACATATCAGTGAATTTGTAATACCATTTATAATTATCACTAAAGCTGCCCCAGCCTTTTTATAATTGAAGTTTTGCAAAAGGAATTTCCACCTTAAGATTTCAATTAAAAAGTTTAATTTTAATTTACCCAATATTTTTTCAAATGTACGTTAATGTGCAGACGTGGCACTGTGTATGAAGTCATTCAAAGAAAATCGTCATTAAAACCTACAAGGAAAACATCTGCCATCTTGGATTTTCCATTTATGGAAGTGGCAACCATTTTTGGTGTAGGTTTCCAAAACCGGGAAATGCAAGAATGCAACAAAAATGATAAATTGGAGATCTTTGCGTCACTTTTCATGGAATGCTCAAATGTATTGAGTTCCATTACATTTTTATAGATCTTACCTCTGGTCGTAGGGCAGGAAGAATTACAATTTCTTGTAAGATCTGTTTTGCTCCTTTCACACCAGCTGCAACAGGAATTAACAAAGACCTGATAACATGTAAAAGATTTGTTTATTACTACAGCTGTATGTAATTTACATATCTGAAGAACTGAATTAGCTGGAACATGGAAATCCATTGTCTTTTTGGCACTTGTGAGGCATTGTGGTCGAATCAAATCTCTAATTTTTCTCGCTGTTTACTCATTTGCTGAATTAAACTGCTGTGTAGCTATGCTCGTTTTGACTAGGTTCGCCGGGGGTAGAAACTACCTTGGCACTCCTTTACGCCAATTTGCTTCAACTTTGCTTTGTCACAAAGTACTTTTTATCATCAATTATATGATATTAGAAATAACGTAACGTCGGTATCTATCATAGATAAAGGTTAAAGTCGGCGACTTATTATCATTTAGTTTTTGAAAGATTTTGATTAATAACACATCTTTTGGTTACTTTAAGATGATGTCGTAGATGATGACGCCATCACAGGAAATCACAAAACTTCCGTTTTTTTGTTAAAATTGGTTTTCTGCCTGGAAATATGAGCAGAACTTAAATATTTGTTTTATATGTTATAAATTCAGTAGTTTTATTTTAAAAGTATGAAATCCAAAACTTGGGTCGATAGCCGCTACTTTGAATTTTTTGAAGTGGTAACCATGGCAACAGGTTTGGTTTTATTGATTACTTTGCCAAATTAAATGTTATCATCTTTAGCAACATTTTAATGCTGACAGCTTAGCTGACCCCGCCCCCCCACTCATTATCAAAGCGCTAATCATAAGTGGAAACCAATTAGAGAGCACGTGACTTTAATCAGTTGAAAGATAATTCAACACTAATTACAACTGCAAAGCTTTTACATTGAATTTATATCGATGAGGCGAATGTCATTAAGGAACACAATTTCTATCTTGAAAATATACATTCTAGGCAAGGGTTGTCATGGAAACCAACAAAGTGCCACTTGAATAAATTTAATTAGAAGTATACTAGACACTTATTACACATACCAATTTTCATGTAAATTAGTCGAATGCTTTTGAAAATAGAGGGGGGGGGCGATTGACCCCCCCCTCCCTTTCCCCCATGCCTTTATGTAACTTTTTTCTTCATGCATTCTAGGGTTAACGTTTACTTACCAATGTCATCAAAATGAACACTTGGCCCACTGGAAAAAGGAAAAACAATCTATTATCTAATTAAACGCAGAAAAAAGTCGAGGTAGTAAAAATCTGACCAAGAAATAAATAAATATAAAATAAATACTTTAGTTAATGTCAATTGCGAAGGAAATGGTTGACATTCTTCCTAGCCAGAGGCTAATGCTTAATCGCTTGGCGGCTCAGATCTTGGTGTGAAAGTCAAAATTGAGATGGATTGAGATTGACAAATCTCAGCCCAAAGGTGGAGTCCAGGAATCGATCGCAGGTCGTAGAGGTGGGAGGCTCGATCAATAACCACTATGCCAACCCAACTTCCCAGACCAATCCACAATTAGATTTTTACGGGAGATTTTCGCAGTTTAAAGGAGGATTGTTAAGTAAAGCATAACAGAGTTCAGCATATTATCCCTAAACCTGGTTTCTAGTATATACTGTAACCATGTGTTTTATATATGTACCATGAAAAAAATCGCGATTTTGTGTGATTTAAAACAAAGGTGTGTTCATTTTGGTCTACTTCGTAATAGGAATAACATTTCGGAATAATCTGGATTTTCTGGATTCCAATTTACCAAACAAACAGTTGTTCCAAGAAATACGTTTTGGAATAATCTGGATTTTTTGGATACTAATTTAACAAAAAAACAGATATTCTAAGTAATACATTTTGGAATAATCCGGATTTTCTGGATTCTAATTTACCAAACAAACAGTTATTGCAAATAATCCATGTATTCTTAAATGCACGCGGCAATTTTCACTTCGGGTCGGCAGATGTCTGTAGCTCTGGAGTAGGCAGTAAGCTGGTTGGGCATTTTCTTCACTTTTGAATTGGTTATCCGCTATTTTTGCAGTTCTATTTTATGCATTTTTGAAAAACTGTAAAAACGTGAAAAAAAAAATCGAAAAGTTTGGAAGTTCCTTGTATTTGTTTTATAGATTTTTGCTAGTTTTAAAAAATTTCTAAAAATGATCATCTGGGAAAGCACGGCAGCCAAAAGGTAACCTGTCGGAGCACTATATGAATGAATGAATGAAACCTTTTTTTAAAAATAAAATATATAAATAATGACAGGGTAGTCCCTTCATAGCTAATAAAGATGTGCTATCCATGGGAGCCCTGTCAATTATTAACAATACAATTATTAACAATACTTACTACAAAAGCTTTATTACTATCTTTAGTCCTAGTGACTATCTTCGATGCCCTTCTTTGAAAATTATCTATTGTAGAGGCATTAACAGAACCACAACAATTCCATACAGAATCGCAGTAATCAAAAATTGGGCGAATAAACGAAAGGTATAACGTATTTGGAGCATGTACTGTTAAATTTCTACGTAATCGAGACAGCATACCAAGTCTTTTACCTGCTCTAGATACAACATGGTTAACACGAGAAGTCCAAGAGACAGTGTCATCAAATATCACACCAAGATACATAAACTCATATACACGCTTAATGCTTAGTCCGTTAATATTTATATTAAAGTCTTTAAATTTAGCTAATTTGGCATGAGTCCCAAACAGCATCTATAGTTTCAGTTTTCGTGGTGTTCAGAAAAAGACTATTATCCTGAAGCCAGGCACTTATATTGGAGAGATCTTGATTCAAAGTTTCTTGGATAACAGACGTATTTTGTCCAGCACAAAACAGCACTGTGTCATCTGCGTACATCAGCACATTGCAGTGCCGAATGCTATGTGGTAAATCATTGATGTGTAGAACAAAGAGCAAAGGCCCTAAAATAGAGCCTTGCGGTACACCAGAGGTAATTGACAGCGGATCAGACGATACACCACCAACACCCACAGGTTGAGTACGATCCTTTAAATAATCCTCAAACCAGTTCAGTTCTTTACCCTTATTTCCAATAGAACACAGTTTCTTCAGTAGTAAGGAGTGATCTATAGTATCAAATGCTTTTCGCAGATCCCCAAATACTGCGCCAGTCATAAGTCCTTCATCAATATTGCGCTTGATCGTATCCGCAAAAGATAAAGCAGCAAAAGTTGTAGAATGCTGCTTTCGAAATCCACATTGATAAGGACTAAGTAAATGATTTTCTTGCAAGTATTCGACCAACTGAGAATGCATCGTTCTTTCAAAGAGTTTATATATGACTGATAAGATGGATATAGGCCGATAGCTGTCAATGTTCTCTGTTTTGCCTTTTTTGCCCGTTTTACAGTACAATTACGTATGCAGCTTTCCAATCCTCCGGAACTTTACTCTGAAAAAGTGAAGCATTTATGATTGCTGTAATAGGCTTACAAATGATGCCAGCTGCGTTCTTAAGTAACCGAGATGGAATATTGTCTAAACCAACTGCTTTACCAGACTTCAAATGACAAATTTCAGAAAGGACAGTGCTTTCAGAAACTTGCGCAAACAAAAAGGTCGAGTTATTTGCACAAGTTGAAAATGCATAAGCTAATACTTTCGTTTTAGCTTAAGCAATGGAATTGCATAAGCTGGCTGCTGTATTCACGAAGAATTCACTAGAAGCTTTTACAATTAAGCTTTTTTTCGTTGATAATACGCCATCGATTTTAATTGTAGGTGACGTTTCTTTGCTTTTATCTGGTATGATTTTTTTGACTGTCCTCCAAAAAGAGTTCACATCCCTTGAATTTTCATGAATCAGTCGTCTGTTGGAATTCTTTTTCTCCATCTTAATCAAGTTGTTAACTCGATTTCTCTGCGACCTGTATTTCGTCCACTCCACTCGAAGCCCTGATTTACGTTCTTTTTAAGCAGAAAATCTTTTTGTCTCATTTGACGTTTGATAGAATCATTGAGCCAAGGACAATTGTTCAAGCTTCTTACGCGTTTTAAAATAGTTGGGGCATGATGTTTTGCTACAGAGGTGAATTTTTCTTTGAAAGAATGTCACAGCTCATTAACATCGGTATTGTCCATAGAATAATCAAAGTCTATTTTCTTTAAGTGTTCGCAGAATTCATCTCGATCATATTTTGCATAATTACGGAACGTTTTCATCTGCGGAGGAGCCTTTTGCCAGTTAATTTTCCTCATACAATACGTCATTTCATGGTCACTCAAACCGGTGCTGATCAATCCTGAATCCTTGATGTTTTGGGGATTGTTAGTTGCAATTAAATCAATTAAAGATTGTGAATCAGCCGCAATTTTCGTTGGATCCTTTATAAGTTGACTAAACTGTAGACATTTAAATAAAACTTTAAGTTGTTTACATTCTGGAATTGTTGCTCGAGCGGCGCTTTGACAAAAAGTCACTGTTCCCATCACCAAGTAAAATCACTTTTTGACCCTTAGAGTTTGCTTCATTAAAGATGGTATCTAATTTTGAACAAAAATTTTTATCATAATTGTTAGAGGAATTAGGAAGCCGATAAAAAAAGGAAGGCCCACGATTTAGGAGGCGACAGTTCTGGCCAAAGGCCTTCTACATTGTCTCTTTCAAGATCATCCCTTCTGTTAATTGTAACATCATTACGAACAAAGAAATCTACGCCTCCACCTCTCCCCTTCCTGTCCTTTCTAAACAGCCTATTGCCAGGAATACTCAATTCTTGATCCGTCATAGTATATTTTGTCCAGGTTTCAGTAAGACCAAAGATATGAATACTTGATTTAAGCTTGAACAATAGAAGACGTAAATGATCGATTTTCTTCGGAAGACTTTGTATATTTTGATGTATAATTTTAGACCGCGGATATTTTCGATTTCTTGTAATTTTAAAGGAAAATCGAGGTCATCTTCAACACTGATGTCAAGGTCTGTTAAATGGCTGATATTGCAGAGATGACAGAGACCCAAAGAATCAAATCAGACCCAAGACAGTTTAAACGAAAACCCTTCTTACAAAGATTACATGGCATATGAGCATCGTTCCCTTTGATAGATTTTTCACAGAGTGGACAAAATCGTATGTTATTCACCGGGTTGAATCTTGTGTTAGGTCCAGCATTAAGTTGCACATCTCCACAAAGAACGATTTAGCTAGCAGCAATACCATACGACATGACATAAACTAACTTGGATAGCTTGCAAGATGGAGGAGTCGTAGTTGTAGTTCGACAGGAACTTTGAACATTGTCAAAATTACATTTTGGTGGCCTCGTAAGCTCTTCTGACAGATAGAAATGATTTAACTAGCGTTATACATTGAATGTACAATGGTTAATTCCGTCTGGCCTCTCAATGATAGAGTAAAGAGAGCAAAAAGCAAGAGCCTTCGAAACATAATCGACATATTTTGCCCGCGCAATGAGCCCAAAATATACGGACAAAACAAAAAACGCTTGCTGTACAAACGAATCGTTTTTTTTACATTCTATTTATTTCATGTGATATTTCAGAAAATCTTTTGCTAACGCAATCACATGTATCTTAAAAAACGTCTGATTTCGGCTATATTACAGTTGCATATTTACAACTTACGATTTATTTAATCACTTGACTATAAGTATAATCGTAATAGTTCAGTTATTTTACGAATGACCTGGCACTGATTTCTTCATAAATATGTCGACGGTTAGTATCCCAATAACTACAAAAAAAAGTCGCAGAAGTTTGAGTGGGAAAAAGTCTTAAAAATCGGCTTTTTCTGTTGCGCTACAAAACTGCAACTATCTGGCAACATGAAATCGATGCTGAAAACGGAAGTAGCTACATTCATTTTTTGATAAGAACCTTTTTTCAGTTATAAGAACATGAGGCTAAAAGTCACCAAAACTTTAAGAATATGTTAAGAATATGCTGAGGCTGAAAAAAGGTGAAGAACATTATTTTATTTATGATGAAATAATTTATACAGTGTAGAAGATAGGAATACGCGGATTCTGGGAGAAAACCTATGAAAGTTTGTTAATTTAACGTAAAACGAATTTTAACATAAAACATCCCCCTGGGGTAGCAAAAAATCAAATGACAATAAGTTGTGTTAATTAAATGTAAAAGTTAATTTTGTGGGGAGAGGGGTGGGGGAAATCATAACAAACTGTGTAAATTTAAAAAGTAACATAAAAATAATTAGAAGAACACGTGAAGTTGTTCCTTTAAAAGCTGCAAAGCTGCTCATAAGAATAATCTTGTTAGAAGACCGAAAATTTAGTACTATGGCACAGTCAAGTATCTTAGACATCGAGATGTCACGTCAATAGTAAGATTGACCCCACACCCCCGGAAAGTTTACACTATGACTGTATGAATGACTGATGTGAATTTCCGTTTCAAGGAAACTTTGCTCTAAAAAGTTTTATTTTGTTCATAAAACTGATCAAAACTTTTCCACAAAAATCCAGGAGTTTTCCAGGAGTACAGGGAAATTATCTGTTTTTCCAGGAGTTTTCCAGGAATTCCAGGAGTAGTTAGCACCATGCGTTTGGATAAGTTCATTATATTCATTGTAAGATTTCATGTTATTCATTATTTGCATACAGACCTTAATGGACACTAACATTACATTGATCGTACGAACAAAATCCTAAAAGCTAGAAAAGAAACTGTCTCATGTGTTATAATATAGAATTTAAATTATATTACTCCATCGCTACAGTAATATTTATTACATGCAATAATACAACAGATTCTTCTTCTTTTTCTTCCATCAAATTTTATAACATTCATCAACAAATTTACTAAGTTGCATTTAAGTTCTCAGATTAAATACCATTACTGTTTTTGTCCAGTTTAAAGAAATCGTATATTTAAAAAAAAGGTTACTAGCAGATCGTCGTCCATCAAAAGTTATAGATGTCACTGCCCTTCCACGATGCCATAGATAAGCGATATTGCATCGCATCCGAGAAATGCTTGGATAAAAAAAAGGGTCTGGTATCCTTTTCTTGTGAGAATTAGAAAGGAAAAGTTCTTTTTTCATCAAATCATATCATCTGTGAAAGCATAATCCACTCCGAACTCTTTCCCTGCACGTCTTTGATGTGTCAAACTCTTTGTAGTTAAATCGTCACAGCCATTGAAATTACTATAGTTGGCTTTCCCTCAGTGACGCGCTGCATAATTGTATATTGTAAATTCTGCACATGTATGTAGTTCCCTCTCTGAGGCCACTCACAACTGTGAATAAGGGTAATCCCTATCCAGTGGCTTTCAAGTGAAATTGGTTGTGTTACGTTTTTGAGTGTGGTTAATCCGGGCCTTAAAGCTGGTTTACACACGGTGCTTCAAAACCTGCTGTCAGAAGTCTTCTGCTGTTTTGCAGGCATTTACAAGTTGCGGGTTAATCTTCCCATAACCTTTATCGACTTTGATGGAATGACAAGAGCGCTTCGTTGCGATTTTTCTTTCATTGTTTTTAAAATCTTATATCCGATTTCTTTGATGACTCAACATTGACATTTTCTTTTGTACTAATTTTAATTACTTGGGCTACTTGTGGTAGGCTGAGTTAAGGCTTACCTTTTCGTCATTTCTATCGTTTCGCGTTTGGGAAAGTTATCCAGAAGTCATCGCGTATGGCTTTGAAGAAAAGGCTTTTGATCAAAAGATTTTCGAAAAGACAGAGAAAAGTTTCAAACAGTTTTTTTTAAGATTTCCAGATAATGTCTTCAAATAAACTTCTTGCTCCGACGGCCAAAGTATACACAAATTAATGCACATAGCGATTGTTCAAGTCAACTAGCTTCATATCCGTGTCAATTCAAAACGGAACTATTTTACGAGTTCAAAATTGGATTATTTTTTCTTGTAATTACTGCAAGTATTGTACAAAGGCTGGAAAGATGGTTGTGCTTTGCTTTACGGCGAAACTTTTTAAAAGCATAGATATTCTCACTAGAATAAGGTTTTTCATGTCAAAAGATGTTATGCTACAACTATACTACAGCCTCTTTTACTCATTACTCACTTGTGGATTACTAGTTTGGAGTAATACTTATGAAAATTCTCTTAAACCTACAATTATTTTACAAAAAAGGGTTGTACGTATGGTGTCATTCTCTAAGTGGGATGCTAATACTCAACCAATCTTTGCAAGCTTAGAACTTTCCAGACATAATTTTCCTTTCTAATGCCATTTTCATGATTGACCTAGTTGTAAAGTAATACTGGTACTATCCTTTAAAGTATAATCTGATGCAAACACTAAATAACGGTAAACAACGACTTTGAACTGAACAACATTTTAAAACACTAGCTGCTAAAACGCTTACCAAGTTACAGGCCTCAATGTCCTGTACCGTATCAAGTACATCATGTAACATCTTCCCCATCAAAAGTAATAGTTGATCCTCTTTTAACACAATAACAAGGTTCTAATGTAGAATGTTCTTCAGCTGTTAAGACAACAAAGCTAATGCATGTTACATGTGTTGGATAAACAGCTCACAAAGTCCGTTAAGTGCACTGGTCACTTTGTCTCTCTCCCATATCGAGTACGGCTTAATTGGGTTGGTCCAACCTTGGTTGTGTTACTGTCATGGTGCCTCGCCGTTCCCCTGTAACTGCGCCTGTGTAC
>JAOTRI020121474.1:0-12118 GCA_028564885.2 Zoanthus sanctaehelenae
CCGTGCCAGTTTTGTCACAGATACGCTAAGTGTTCACACGGTTCCGGGACGTACCCATAAAACTCGAGGTTTTCTTGACAGGAATTTTTCCTTAAAACGATTGCAGCCCAGTAATTGCAAATAATGGCGTTGTCTTGTACGATGATGTTCGGAAAGTACTGTCATTTGAAGCAAAGTGAACGTCAGCAAACCAGTAATTCCAGACAGAATGATGATCCATGACATTAGAGCTTGTCTGTCCATTTCGAATTATTGAAAAGTTCACAAAAAACTAAATTACAGATAACATAAAACTGCTGTTGTTGTTGCAAAATGTTTTCGCTCGCGGCTTAGTAGCAACGCAAAACAGTACTAGATTTCAGGCCTCTACCATGGAAGTGTGCCAAAACTAGCCCGGTACTGGTATTTATACGAGACCGGACCAATTCGGAACCGTGCCGGTCCAAAACCGGACCTGCTTTTACCTGGTCCTAAACTAGTACAATTTGCCGGTCCAGAACCAGCCCAGTTTCGTTGGTCCCGTGTGAACGAAACGCGGTTCTGTGCCAGAATTGGAACGGTCCCAAATCGGACCGGTTTCATGTAAACGGGGTCTACTCGATCCAGTCTATCCGAAGTCTGACTTTGCAACCATTTTCGTACTGGTATGAACATGATACTGGAACGAACTGCGGTTGGATTTTATTCCGGAATGAAAACTTCGATTCGGTGCAAGAACCGGGATGAGTTCCGATTACGGAATGAGTCATTCTGGTATGAAAAATGTTGAGGTATCATGGAAACAAAAGCAATGATTTGTATGGAACCGGGATGAACTCGCACCAGAATGAATCTCGATCCGGTATCATCGAAACACCGCCTTTAAACTTTGATTACAAGTCACTTAATGCATTGTTTTTGCACCTTTTTTATTTATCAAACCAATGTACCAGCACCTTCAATCTGAAGAAACTAGCGGTAACGTTAGAAACATTCTTTTATTAAGTGAGCAAACGTAAAATATGTTTTCCCTACAACTGTTTCTTTAGGAACAAGAGTGCAGTTTTTAATCATACCATTATAGGTTCATCTTCACTTCGACGAAAATCTTCTTTTGCAACTGTTTCTCTGGAAACACTAGCGCAGATTTTAATCATTACATTTCAGATTCATCTTACGCTCCCACAGAGAACTAACATCAGAAAGATCGTCTGTTTAATCATCTTTTCAAACGGCGTTTAACTTAAAACATTTTGAACAACTATTTTTTTGGAAAAACCCGCGCAGATTTTAATCATTACATTTCAGATTCATCTTCACTCCGACGGTGGACTAACATCAGAAACATCTGGTTAATCTTCTTTTTAAACGATGTCTAACTTAAAACATTTTCGACAACTGTTTCTTTTGAAACGAACCGAGGCAGCTTTTAACTTTAGTTATTACACTTTACATTAATTTTGACTGGAAAATGAGAACAAAAATAGCTTGGTAACAACAGTAAGTCTGAACTATATACTACATAGCTTGAAAATATCCTCTTTTATACACATCAGTTACGATCTAGCTACTAACACACAAAGAAGATGAGAAAAATGACCTTTATCAAAAAGATTTTTTGTAAAACCTTGTCATACAATGGAATTAACTATTAACCACTTTGTATGTGACCATGATATATAATGGCTACAGATCATACAGCACACAGAACGAAATCACAACAATTTTTTTTAAATGTATAAAACAAACTCCAATCTCAGCGTTGGGAACTGTATGTTAAGACTTTGTGCTGATTTACAATTTTGTGAAGAAGGGGGCATCCTCCTACGTACTTTATGGTTTAAATCGGTCAAAAGGTGGGACACAGCACAGAATGTGTTCATTACTGACAGAGATAATCGAAACTGTTGCACCATTTAATACTTCACATTGGAAATCTTCCCAGCATACCTCGGAATCCTGGGACACAGTGTCACCCGTGTCTCCCTCACTTGCATCAGACCACTCATCACTGTCATCATAATCATCATAATCATCATCATCGATGCTATTGTTTGCTGACATCCTTTCCACTATGCAACTGTATCGTCTGCAATGTAAAAACAAGGATTTTTTTACTTTATTTTATTATATATATAACAACTATTGATGTGAAAGTGCAATACTTGTGCGAAGTGGAAATAAAGATAATCACAAGTATTGACAACACAAACGGGCTAGCAGATAACTTGAAGCTAGCGTTGCGGCCGTGCCGATGAGGTCTCAAAAAGCCGAAATAGCACTCCATGCTCAAAATTCCTTAAAGTAATTTGACGGAATAAAGCCCGCTACTAAAGCTACTAGCAATCGTATGCTGTCTGTACTTGTGTTCAAACAAAACATACATTCACCACCGCCTGGTTAGCCTAATTGATAAGGCGCCAGTCTATCGTGCGGGAGGTCGCGGGTTCGATTCCCGGCCGGACTACCACTCAGGGTCTTAAAGTGAGAAAAGGCTACCTTTGCTCCAACACCTGCAAATGGTTAGACTTTCGCGTCTTCTCGGATAAGGACGTTAAACCGTAGGCCCAGGAGTAAGATACTTGTAAGGGACCTCGAGTCCTATTATCTCTACTCCTTGGAACCTCTCCAAGTTCCTAAATGTTCATAAGGAGTTTTCTGCTTGCTAATTTTGGTTGCCAACGTTTTGTTGAAAAAATCGTAGATGGAATGACTCCTCCCCACTTAAGTCGATTTGTTACGATAAATACTTTGCACGTTCGCAAGTCAAATTACAAACATAATACCGACGACCAATCATAACTTTAGGGCTTCCAATATATTATCAATTTTTAACATAGTTCCTGTTGGTACTCAGTTCAAGGTGACGAAGTGTTATCTAGAAAAAATAATGTTTTGTACTTTTTGATTTACATCTATTCAAAGTAGCATATGAACTTTAGTTCTGAATTTTTTTTATTGTTTTTGGTTTATCTACCCTAAGCTGTAGTTGTATATATTTATATATCGCTCACGACACTATGTATAGACTCGGTATAAGCTTTTATTATTATTAATATTAATATTATTATTATTATTATTATTATTATTATTATTATTATTATTATTATTGTTATTATTATTGCATCATTGTTTAAAAAATTCGTTATTTTTTGTTGATAGGGTTTTACCGGATTACGTGGTCCTCGCGGGTCACGCGGTTCGCGCGGTATTACAGTAAGTATTAATTCCACCACAAGTAGCTCTTGTTTGACCTGCCTTTCTCTCGAATCTACTTAAGCCCTTCGAAAATCTTTAAAAAGGTATCTGTTTGCATATTTCGCAAAAGTTGCAGCTTGTTATGTCACAATATAACGCAACTTATAGTAGCAAGAATAAGTTTCTTTATCCTGAAGTACAAAGAAACTCGGCTGTGCGCGACAGTTGTGTTACAAGCCCCATCCATGGCACGTTACATATTTAAGAAAACTTTCTGTTTATTTGCAATAGTTGACAGAAATAACAATGTCTGTTTTCCTTTGCAAGTATTAAGTACATAAAAGGCATTGATAATTTCTAATAAACACGTTGTCTTCGCCAAATCGAGTACAATTAAACAAGCTACAGGTGGACTCATGAACGTTTTCCATGTTGCGGTTTCTACTTCTGGAAAACCAAAACAAAATTTTAAAATTTTACATGCAACAATTCTATTTACTTTTATATTGCTTTTTTCTGTTCACTTTCTACACTAGCCTATTTGTATTGTTTATTTTGATGAGCTGATCTTACTAAAGTGTAAAAGTGTGTTTAAGACTCTCTCAATACAAAACAGTTATGTATTAGCTCTTCCTTAATTTTTGTTACAAGGAAAAAAATAGAAGTAATTCAAAAAAGGTACGCCTTGTGCTTGCTTTTCACACAATCTCAAGACGCACAAAAGACAATAGACATAGCGGCCATGTTGGTGTACAAAACAAAAGAAATAATCAACATTCTTTTGCTAAGAGTACACCAACATGGCCGCCATGACGTCAAATGAAAGCCGGGAATAGGTAATCATTCGTTTTTGTGTCAAGAGATATTGTCTTTTCTACTTCTTAACTCCAGGGTACTGTTCTAGGACTGTCAGGCGAGACTGGACCAAAAGGTAGCCAAGGAAAAAAGGTGAATTGCTTGGTTTAAGGATGAAACAAGACATTAACAGGATGTAATCACTGTGTTAAATAGAAATACTGTACAGTTACGAATGTAACAGGTCCCCTTACTTTATAATTGTGCCGGCAAAAGGGGAAGCCGTTACTTTTGGATAGCCGTTATCAATACTTTGTAATTTGAAGTAATTTCAGACAAAAAGGGTACGTATTATGAAATTAAGGGATCGTTTTATGAAATTAATATTTGTGTGTTATATGGAAATATCGTAGAATTCCGAAAGTAACGGTCTCCGTTTTACTGCTGGCAAAAGAGGGAGCCGTTACTTTCGGGTAGCCTTTATTTTCTTACAGTTAAAATACGTTTGTAAGTCAAAATAATCGAAGATAGAAAGGGCAAGTATTTTGAAATTAAAAATTCGTTGCATTTATGCATAATTTTATATTCCTACAATTTAACGCATCCATATAAACAAACTGTAAACAAAACAAACTGCCTTAATCAGTGCGCTATACATACACCGTTGGTTACGCTTTGTAATCTGAGGGAAAGTAATGTTTGAATTGGACATTAAATACAACAGTTATATAACAGTGTTTTGTTACCGTTTAGAGATAATTTTTGTTTAAAATACCGTGATTTTCCGGGGGATATTTACTTTCGGGATTGAATAGCAGGGAAAAAGAGTAATGTAACTTTCAAGTTGCCGTTACTTTTTAATGGGCTGTTATTTTCAAATACTTACAGTAAGTTTATTATAAGAAGGCTTTATTATAGTCTGGATTTCCAGTTATATTAAATACTTTTTAAATGTAACTTATTAACGATTATGTTCACTTTTAAACTTTAGGGGCCTCCTGGTTTAATAGGAAACAGGGGTAATAACGGGAAACAGGGCTTTAAGGTAAATATGACAAGTTTGTTTTGTTACCACTAGTTCTTTTTTCTTAAGTTCCAGTCAAATTATCATAAACATTTGTCGGACAACGTGTTTGCAGTTTTTATTTGTGCATATGAATCAAAAGCAACTTTCAGACCGCACATTTCTTGATACTATTTATTCCCATGCAGGATGTTTGTCGTGTGAACCTGTCCATAACGCGATAGGAATCCGACCGATTGAACTGACATTGACCTTTCACAAAATATTATTGTCAGATGGCCTTTTCAAGCTCTCCCAACCTTTGACCCAACCAATGTTGGCTTAATATTGGGTAAATGGTGTGTAAAATATCAGATACGTAGTCGTTGGGTGAAATGCCGGGTAAAATGGTTGGTGGATTGTAGATGAAATGTCGGATGGATGTTGGGTGAAATGTCGGGCGGGTGTTGGGTGAAAGGTTGGATGGGTGTTCGGTGAAATATTGGGAAATTTTTGGATAAATTGTTTGTGGATGCTAGAAACTGTCGGATGAATGCTAGGAACCTTTTGACAAACACAGTAGATTATTTGTTTCAGTAAATCGGTAACCAGTTTTAATTTCTATTGACTTCAGGGTCCATCAGGTGAACAAGGAATTGCTGGTGACAGAGGCTTCGCTGGAATTCCTGTAAGTTGAATTTTGAGGAACGTTTCAAGTGAATTTATAACACTTTTCGGAACGTTTTTGCATTTTCAAAAGATCATCCCTCTTTATAAGTGAATAGATTAAGTTACGAAGTAATTGCCGATATTTTAACGGCTTTTTATTTTACTTCACAAACTGCCTATTTTCATAACCAATGACAATATTTTGAAAGTAAAATACATCCTGTTATATTCCACAAAAACTTTGTAGCAATTAAGTGAGGGAAATTTTTTGTTGTTTACTCAAAGTATTAAGATTTATTTGGTAATATGTATTTATATCTTTTATTAAATCAATTTATGGGGTTGGGATTTGGAATGTTTTGAAAAAATATATTAATACTCTTTACCCCTAGCTTGGAGAAAGAAAAAAAGATTTTGCGGAGTATAATTGGGAGGAAAAAAACATCCTGCAAATATAGCGCTCAAAAGTAAAAATTTCCAAAATGTGGAAATAATTATGTTTTATGCTACACTGTAACTTGAACAAAAAAATTGTTTGTTCGCCACCTCAAAAAAAGATTATTTCCTGGATTGAATCTTTAAACCCTCTTCCCCTTCTTAGGGCATGTTTAAAGCTATCGATTGCTTTATTTATAAAATTTTCATGTCTATTTCAGGGTGTTGACGGTTACCATGGACACAAGGGGAGTCGAGGCTCTCTAGGAGGTCAGGTAAAGTCCATACTTTTAAAAGTTTTAGTTTATCACCAAAATTCAGCTAATCCTTTTGGAACGTTAATGAAATAGTGGGAAAATGAGATTTATCGATCCCAAACTTTCTTTTATGCATCAAACTATGTCAATCTTTGATTCGATTTTGTTAACAACATCTTATCAAAAAAAGTGATCATCTTCTCGAATGACTTATTACCAACCTTTGATGATTTTAAGTAAAACCAAAAAAAAAAAGAAGTTAAAGAAATCCTTCTAGAGAGGATGAAGTTAAGAGAGTAAATCCTCCATAGAGTTCTTGTTTTTTGGGTTGTCCCTCTTAAGATATTTTTAGAAATGGTACCGTGCTCTTTTGCGAATGTTAGGCCTGCGTTCCATAGACTTTTCATAAATAACGTAAGAAAAAACAAAATAAATAAATTCTTTTATTTATTCTCGGATTTCTGGAGTAGCTCTAAACGGTAGTATATCCGTGTGTGACGCATTTATAGGAGGCAAACTAGTTGGCTATATTTAGAAAGCGCGATGGATGTGACTCAGGGATTTCCCAACACAAATCCAGAGAGAATGAGATTTGAACCCAGAACGTTCGCATGCAGATCTAGATCCCTAACCATTGAGCCATGTTGTCTCTTCACCTGAGATGAAATGGCAGGAAATGTTGAGCAAAGACCTTTTAAGAGTTGTGTAAACAAACGCGGCTACTTGTCCTTGTCATTGTCTATTCTTCTATGATAACATCCACGCAAAGGGCCAGTAACATCCACGGAGGCGCTGGCTGCTAAAAATAATCTTAAAGCATTTACCTTAGTAATGAGACCTATACAGTATATGGAAGATTTATTTTCTTACTTCTTTCTCTCTTGTAATGATAATATAATGATGATTATTTATTCTCAGCCCATTGTAGACGAATAACTAAATTACAGGCAGGTGCATTATAACCATACACTAATAAAAGCAGTTTACTAATACTAATCAATATACAATTAAATAAGGATTTATCGAATACCTCGACAAAAACGAACAGTCACAATTTACCTTAACTTATCGGTACGCACTGATTTAGTGTAACATTTTAAACTACCAAATCGAAGCGACCATGGAAATGTCAATTAATACTCTGTTCATAGTTTCGGTTTCGAATATAGTCTTGCAAAAAGAAACTGTATTAAAAATTTGAATTTGAGATTTTTAGTGTTTCGTTGAACATTTTTTTGAGGAAGGAAGGCTAAAACTAATCGAAATGTATTAGTGGATACAGTTATGAATATCATTTATAAATATTAACAAAATATTAACCGATATAATGGACTAATTAATAAATTGATCAGAGTCTAAGTTTGTGGCAGTTTAGAAAAAATAGCGACGATTAACCTTAGTTTATCATTACCTTCATGATTGATTAGAAAGCTAGCACATGACATACCAATGAACACTTATTGATGGAGACCAAGGAAAACATCGGTACTCTCGGGACCACAAACTTACTGATTTCCCGAGGATAAGGTCAATAAGCGTTTTGTTATAATGTACCAAAAACACAGAACAAAAATTAGCATTTAAATAAAAAAAATATTATCCAAACTTGTATTTTGTAAACCTTTAAAGTTACACTGAATTACAATTCACTTCCGGTTTTGTTATTTACCGGTCTATAACATATTGTTGCCCGCTGTGTGTTCGGTTGCTGGGAAACTGAGAAACTTGTTTACGTGTACTTAGTGTTCTCGTATCCAATAAGGACTCGAGAAAAATGGACTTTCATAGTTAGTATAATTTTTAGAGCAAATAGATCTGTTCGTCCTGTCCGTAGTCAGACTACAGTTGGTGATTACTGATCGTGATACCTAAATAAATTTTACATATTTAAACTACTAGGAGGATCACCAACTTAATATTGGTTGATTCAATTCTTTGTAGGGGGTTAAGGGACCTCAAGGTGTGATAGGCAAAGCTGGACCGGATGGTTTTATGGTAAGCAATTTAACCGCCTAAATTTTAATTGTCTTGTTTTTATGACAGCTAAGTGTATTCCTAACGCCGTAACGGGATATTGTCATATCATAAAGGTGTTCGTTTTCCATTTTTTAATTCAACAGATAAGGTTGTATCTGTTTTGATGCAAGTTTTTATCCTTACAGTTTAATAAAGTTGGCCAAGTTAGTTGATCTCTAATGTGATATTTTTGTTATAGGAACATGAGGCTGAAAATCGCCAAAAATTTAAGAACATGTTAAGAACGTGCTGGGGCTGAGAAAAGGATAAAGAACATTTACTTATGATGAAATAATTCATACAGTGTTATTGAAAGTTCTGCTTGGGCTTCTTGACTAAAGTTTGCAGAGAACAATTTTCCATCTCAGGGTTTTTTTTCGTTCCAGCCGACTGCATTTCAAAATTCGATACAGTACAAAGTATATTTACAAATCAATATTATTCATTTTGTCTAAAATCAGTAAAGATATT
Source organism: Zoanthus sanctaehelenae (assembly GCA_028564885.2). Classification (NCBI taxonomy): domain Eukaryota; kingdom Metazoa; phylum Cnidaria; class Anthozoa; order Zoantharia; family Zoanthidae; genus Zoanthus; species Zoanthus sanctaehelenae. The sequence goes on from JAOTRI020121474.1 coordinate 8,824, forward strand.
TTAAGCTCATGTTTAAGAACATTCAATAAGAAAGTGTTAAGGTTACTGAAATTTACCTATTTATTCATTTTTTCATGTATTCGAAAATCCCAGTTACTTGGTCTAAAGCAATTGATAAGGGTATTTTATTTACGAATTCTTTTTATATTTTATGTGTCATATACAAAATATATGAACGAAAAAGTGTCCTTTGATCTGTATTGTTACTTGCTTGTTGAAAACTTCAAAAGCTATTCAAAATTTAGATTTTATAGACCGCATTTTTGTTTTATTAATACTATATTAGAACATTCTCAAACTATAAGTTTAAGAAATGTTTACCATTGAAAATCATTACTTGTTAAATGGTCTTCTTTAAAGGGCCAACAAGGGACGAAAGGCATCCTGGGACCTACTGGTCCATCTGGAGAGAAGGTAATACTTAATTGTAAATATTTTATGATAACTGAAATGATTTTTATATGGTGGAGTGGGTAGACAACGCTGCTTTACTTGCAGTCACGTTTGGTTTTTTTATTAATTCCCAATTTCGACTCGGGTATAGCGACATAATATATTATAAAAATATACAATAGAATCTCCATTTTAATGATGAAGTCTTCAGTTTGTTTTCGATTTTAAAGCCCCATCTACACAAGAAATTTTTATGTGACAATTTTTATTTGCTCGTCTAGATGAAGAAAATTATTTAATTTTTATGTAGCGAATAAAATTTGCCTCCTACAAAAGAATTGTCCTTGTAGACGAGACATCACATAAAGTTGGCAACTTTTTAGATGTCATCCGTAGATTCCAGTCTTAAATCTTTTGCTTTCAAACAAAAAAATGGTCGTGAAGACAGTGCTTAAACTGGCAAATGAATTAGATATGCTCGTGTAGACGGGCCTTAACTCCTCTAGGTTTTTGTTGATTTCATTTTCTGTGCTTATTTATGACTATTTTAAATTTGTTGTCGATATGAAGAATGAATTTTCAATCATTCCAAATTACTCTTAGAAGTGTGATGACTTCCCCCATTACAAAGCCTTTTTTACTTCATCTGCTCGATGTGTCTTGATTGCTTATGTCAAGAAAATTGTTTAATTTTATTTCTGCCGGTTTTTTATTTTGTTTTAACTTCCTTGAATTTTGGAGAAAAACCTTACAACGCCACTCTGAGGCTAGACTTCATGCTAATTTTGATTATAAAATTGATTTCAAAACAAGATTTTTGTCTTAACAATGATAACAATGATAGACAAGCAAAAACAAACGATGTAATATCAAGACGTTTCGGCGACCTCATGACGCCATCATCAAGTGTACAAATGAGAAATAAAATTAACAAATGCGAGTTCAAGAATTATAACTTAACTAACATAGCGGAAGTGGCTACACAAATACTTTAGCTGTTTCAAAGTTCTTAAGAAATGTACGAACAAATTCGACTGTCTTGTCAACGAAATGTTTTACATCAAACAATTAACACCGAGTTTGAACGTGCAAACGGACTCTATCCGTGCTAAAGTATTTGTGTAGCCACTTCCGCTATGTTACTTAAGATTTAATTATTGAACTCCCATTTGTTAATTTTATTTCTCATCTGTACCCTTGATAATGTCGTCATGAGGTCGCCGTAACGTCGGGATATTACATCGTTAGTTTTTCTTGTCTAAGATTTTTGTCATGTGTAAATTATTTCCTTTCTTAGGGAGTGAGAGGAAAAAGAGGAAAAGATGGTTTCCCTGGAAAGTCAGGTGGACAGGCAAGTCCGTTAAAGTGTTTAACTCTGTCCTTCCTATAACATATAAAACAGTCTGTATTTAATGTCATCGTGCTCGCCACTGGAGTCTATAAAGTACATCGTGTCGTGTGATGCTAAGCTTGCCGCTCTACGAACTGTTTCCGCAATATTTAGCCATTTTTGTTCATATATTTTAATTTTTCAATGATATGTTTTAGTGTAGTATATTTTCAAGGTATCTTGTTAATATTCTCATTTATATTTATTTTTTCGGAATCCTCGTAATTGGAGCTTGGCTCTGTGGGTTTGAATGGTCCCTTTTGCGGGAAAAACATGTAAATGAATAAAATAAATAATTTAAAAATGTTTTACCCTGCTAGGTTTTTCTTTTGGCTAGTAGGAAGCCTAGACTACTTTTAGTAGAACAAGAAAGTTTGTATTTTCCAGAGTCCATTTGGTAATATTGGTAATCATCGAGCTCTTAATAAAACTGAACGCATTGCACTAATCTATTACTACCTCTACTATAACAAGAAAATGTTTGTATTTCAGGATCCGGTTGGTAATATTGCTAATCATCGAGCTCATAACAAAATTGAACGCACTTCACTAAACTTTTACTACCTCTAGTATAACAAGAAAATTATTGTATTTCAGGGTCCGGTTGGTAATATTGCTAATCATCGAGCTCATAATAAAATTGAACGTACTTCACTAAACTATTACTACCTCTAGTATAACAAGAAAATTATTGTATTCCAGGGTCCGCTTGGTATTATTGGTAATCATCGAGCTCATAATAAAATTGAACACACTGCACTAATCTATGACTACCTCATGTATATTCCAGGGCCCGGTCGGTAAAATTGGTAATCAAGGCAAGCAGGGGGACCCTGGTAACCAGGTTAGCCAAAATTCGAAATATTCGTTTTCTATGAGTTTTTATGGCTTTTTATTTTTAACAATTGATACTCATTATTTTCCTAATTTAGTTTACATTCATTTCTGCGAGCGAAGCGAGTAGCCTCATAATCAGAACACAATGTAATCTTAGGATGTCACTAGCAAGGAACGTACATATTATCAACGGTTCGAATCCATGTCTTATCGAGAGTTCATTCAAGGATATCACTAGCATGCGATCAGTGATTCATGTCAACACCGTATCGCGAGTCGTTTCAAGAATATCACTAGCATTTCGCTACATACGATATACATGCATGCAATCAGCGGCTCGAGTCCATACCGTATGGAACGATCCAAGAATGTCTCTAACATTTCGGTACACACGATACATGCGATCAGCGGTTCAAATCCAAATACATTGAGTGCCGAAAATAGAGTGGTATTGCCATTTTTATACAATAGTGGCACCCACATTATTTTTTAGAAATAAATAGTAGTTTAGATTTTATACTTGGAATTCGTATCTTTTCTTTTCTTATTTTTCACTTGTATTTTCTGTGTAAAATGCACAGATTGATTGCTTTATTGGTTATTAACCCTTTTGCAGCTATACCGCCCTAAAAGATTCCTGGAATACTCACTAAGTTAACAATTTCAATCTTTGCT
>JAOTRI020121485.1:0-12117 GCA_028564885.2 Zoanthus sanctaehelenae
ATTACTACTTGTTATCTGTATATTTGTCTGTGTTTGATTTGAATGCTTTGTGTGTTTAGTATGTTTGTGTGTGTGTGTGCGTGTTATTTGTTTTTCCCGACCAGAATAAATATTTATAATTTATTTATTATGTAATTTGGCTCCCTAGTTCTTTAACTCTACATAGTTTTTATAGGGAGCCGAAACCCTTTAAAGAAATATACAAGTCATGTAAATATTTTCTTTCTAATTAATGTACCTATAAGGGTTAAAAATAAAAAAAATAAAGTTGTAAAGTCAGTGCCTTGATAAAAACATTTTGAAAATCCAAGCGCATTCATCAAATGGGAGACTGAAAAGAGGGAAAAAAGCACGGATATGAACGAAAAAGAATGGACGCCAGATACGGGAGAAAACGTAAATTTCCCATTGGTCAGTTTTTTGACAGGAGCTGTTACACGGAGCAATTTTTGCTGCAACTTGAAACGCAATGTCACTACGTTGCAAGTTGCTAAAAAATTGCGCATGTAACATCTCTCTGCAACTTGCAATGCAACGTTGCTAGTAGCGGAAAAAGTTAAACAGTATTCTACTTTTTGCAACGTTGCGAAGCCAGTTGCAGCATGTAACATGTTATCAGCAACCTGCTTCACAACACTAATGTTGCAATCAAGTTGAAGAGCCAATCAAATCACTCGTAGATGTGAAAGCGCGCGCGGTGCTAATCCAAAAGGGCTGAAGAAGTCACGAAGGACATGAACAGCAAACTTACAGAAAATGAAAAATTTGATTTGTTTAAGTATCTTAAAGAACGACCTTGTGTTTGGAAAATGGGTAATTGGACAATGCAAGGAGCACCAAAACGCGAATGAAGAATTGCGCAAAAAGTTCAATGTTTCAAACGAGCAATTGAAGAAAACAATTCACTCGCTGCAAACCTGTATGTTGAGGGAGTTGAAAAGAAGCCAGGAGCAGGAAAGTTATGAGAGTTCGTGGAAATTTTATAATCATATGATTTTCATGAAGGAGGAAATTTTAAAGAGCCTCCAGAACTTCCAAGAGCCCGAATGGGGAGAGGAAGAAACATCAGCAATAATCGAGTTCTACAGAGAGAACCCTGTGTTGTGGAATCACCATCTTCCCGAATACCGAGACAGAAACTTGAAAAAAATAGCCCTGGATAGATTGAGAGATGAGCTGCAAAATCGCTCTGAAGAACAGATTAAAAGACATTGGCACGCTCTTAAAACTGTTTTCGACAGAGAACAGAAACGCACAATAGGCAGCAAGAACATTGACGAGGTTTACAACAGTAGTTGGAAACACTTCCGGCAGCTGGAATTTTTAACGAGCTGTACACAGGTCGACCCCTCCTTATCAACCATGAGTTTGACTGCAAACTATAATGGTATGTAAAATACTAGTATTACTAGCCATTTGTAAAAGAAAGTGAAGTGTTGCGAGGTTGAAAGAATGCTAACTTTGAAGGGAAATATCGCATGGAGTGTGGCAATGTTTTGAAAGAATCATACGTCCTGGCAGCCACTAGCGACTCGATTTTTTTACGGTTATTGATGTCACTAGGAGTTTGGTGCTCCGGGTTCGAATCCTTTCAACTGTATTTATATATAGCCTAAACCTCCAGATCTAGACATGTTAGAATTTTGAAGAAACAAAATGCATGGTGGAGGATATATTTACAGAGTTGTAGTCTGTTGATTTTGAATTGTTTATAAGTGATGTTACAGTCATGGTTTGTAAATTGAAACTGCACAGCAATCTTATGTGTAATAACTTCAAAATATAAAAGTAGATCCTGAGGATGCAAGGGTCTCCAAAGCTGGTTCGTATTTCTACTTTAAAGAATTGTTACATCAGCATGGGGGTTTCATGGAAATATAAAAAAATACTTAAGGAGTATATGACTAAAAAAAGAGGTACAAAACAAGCACTAGTACTGATTGAAATGCTTTTAGCATACAGTATAATTTAGACCATAAAAGCAATTTGTGTAAACTAAAATAATTCATTTTTTTATTGTTAAATTCAAGAAAATTGCAAAGATGTTCAACCTCATTTCTATAGTTAATAGATATTTCCAAGGATCTTTTAAAATTAAACTACAGGCCAAGGTGGCAATTCTTAAGGCCCCTTTCATGATCACTGATCATGAGGTATATATTCAGAAAAGTTAACTGGGGATTTAGCAGCTTAATTATACAGTACCACTTTCCAAAACTAGCCAGGCCTAGGCTTACCATATTTAAGACCAAATTTTAGAATATCACCTATTCTTATTTATACCATTATCCCTATATAAATAGACTAGCTCTTAATTATAAATCAACATACTATTTCAAAACTGGCCATGCATATAATTGGCTTGTACTCTTTTTACTTTTTGAAATTCAATGACTATTCTATATTTTCCATGAGCTGTTTTAGCAAGCTTGCTCACAAAATTTTGGACTAGGTTATATCTTTTTCTACAATTCCAGTATTACTATTTTTATTTCTTTCACTAACCACTTCCTATTATTATTGTTTTGATTCTGTAAAACAAGTTTTTTAAAAGCAGCTCTTTACTCGCACAATTTTTAAGACATTGAATAAGATATGAATTAATTTTGTTGTGTAGATAGAAAATCAAGATAGTTATTTTTCTGATAAGTTTGTTAACCTGGTTAAAAATTTTGTAATCTTTAATTCATTCCTGTGTATTTGAGGTGAAGCAATTTTTATGTTAACCCTTTAAGCCCTAACATCAACATTTAAAATCTCATTTGTAGTCCTATACATTTCTTATAGTAGTAGTGGGGAGAATTTGTTTGGATATCGAGAGAACTCATCTTGTGTGATCATGTTCTTAATTCTCGTGACCTTTTTGATTGATAAGGCATTACTATTACAAGGAGAAATTTGATGCTGATCACTCTTAGGGCTTAAAGGGTTAATTATCCAAATTCAATTATTAATGTTTAAGGTATTTTTCATTTGGCATTCTACAAAAATAGTTTGATAAAACATTCTGACAGAAAGACACTAAGAAAAACATTTTTCATGGAAGACTTGCCTTGTTCCTTTTTAAATCACAAGTGTTAAATCATTTCAAGTCCATCATTGTTTACAACGTAAATATAGAACAACTGTCACTTTTTGATGTTAACAATGTTTTAAACATAATTTTTAAAAATACTTGTTATGAACAACTATAAACAAATGAATGAGCTTGCTCACAGGTAACCAGGGGTATTAAAGATTGTAGAGATCCATTAAAAGTGATTAAACCAATGCTTTTTGTTTTAAGTATGCAATTTAGGGTATTCCATTATGGGTAGTCCATTTTGGTAGTACATGAACTGGGGGTCATCGAAATGTTCTGACCTGTCTTTTTATCTAGTTTTTGTAAAGACTCATCTATAAAAAAAATAACAAATTGCATGGCTTTCACATAAATATTTAATCAACTGTATTAAATTGATGATACATGCAACAAAACTTTAGCCCTTTATCCTAAACTTAAAAGGTCATATCAGTGAATAGCAATAGACCAATAGCACCTGTCTAATTGTTAATTAGTCCAATCCACATGACCTCCACTGCCACTCCACTGCACCTTCATTATTAAAATAGTTCATAAATTCTTCCCTGATGCTTCTTGCTTCAGATGAATGGTTGTTACTGCATCTTGGATAGAAGTCTAGCCACGAGCTACAATTACTTTCATGACATTGATCTGGTGTGTGTGCCATACTTGAAGCACCTGCTTGAACATTAGACTCACAATCTAGCTGTTTATACCTTATTAAGAAGTTGTGCAGTGTAAGTGCTGCTAGTGTGATCTTTGTAACTTTATTTGGTTCCAAATTTATGGGTGCTCTAAAGACCCGCCACCTATTAACGATTATACCAAATCCATTTTCTGAAATCCTTCTCATTCGGGATAGTCTGTAATTATAAATCCTCTGCTCCTTGGTTAGGTTTGTTTGAGGGTATGGTTTCATAAGATATTTGGTGAGGCCAAATGCATCATCACCTGTTAACAAATAAGGTACTGGCCTCACTCTACCTGGTAGAGGTGTTGCCGGTGGTAAATTAAGGGGATTTTCTTCTGAAGAGAGAGCCCTTTTCAAATCTGATCTTTGCCAGATGGTGCCATCCGAGGCCCTACCATTTGTCCCTACATCAGCCCAAAGTACTTCGTATTTTGGTCCAAACATTGCCAATAAAATCACGCTGTTGTTTCCCTTGTAGTCATAAAAATGAGAGCCGGATCTTCTAGGTTGTTGTATATTTATTCTTTTTCCATCAATTGCACCTATCCCATTCGGGAAGTTCCAACGCGAGTTAAACTCGTCAGCAATTTTCCTCCATTCTTTCATCTTAGAAGGAGTTTTCAAGTATTCAGGCCCCATAACGAAAGTTATAGCATCGCATACCTCCTTGACTATCTCGGAAATTATGGTCCGACTGTCTCGGAACAACCACTGCAAGGAACTAAATGCTTCACCAGTGGCTAGAAACCTTAAAGTGATAGCAAGTCGCTCATCTGGTTTAATGCTGCTCCTCATTACAGTATCTTGCTTTCTTATCGATGGCCCAATAGCGTCCAAAATCTTTTGAAACTGACTTTTGTCAACACGAAAGAAGTCTCGATATGCAGCCTCATCTTCCAGAGCAAGCTCAGCAACCAACTAAAAAAAATAACATTTATCTTATTTCAAAGTAAAATCTAAAGCAACAAAAATCAGCTTCTGTATAGACGAATAAATTGAAACAACTTTAAATTAGATTAGTAGTAGTAGATCGAATTGCGAAGCAGAGGCCGTAGCTTTTTTCTTTCATTTTTTAGTAAATTGTATTTTTTTCCTCTATCACGTAGTTTATAAGTTCAAAATGACAAAGTCGTAGTTTACCTGATGAAAACATCCTCTTTCCAAACGACGAGCTGCCCACGGCTTTACCCAAATTGTTCGGTCTCTTTTGCTTGTATCTTCCATATCTTCATCCAACTGCTCGTCCAACAACAGCAACAAAGAAAACACTGCTTTTGTTCGATAAACGTCCATGACAGAAGAAGTTCAAAAAGCAAATAACTTATGACTTGATAACATACGTACAGTGAGTCTGCACAGCGCAAAAAAACTAATTGTTTCTGACACACGCGACTGTCACGCAATGTTTTGTTTTTGCGACAAACCGCTGATGTTATTTCTTTTTATCGCAGGCAACTAACAAGATCATTGCGAGTTGCGAAAAAAATTGCCCTCGTCTGACATGTCACAGCAACTTGCAATTTTTCGTTATCGTTAGCATTGCGTTGCGAGTTGCAGAAAAAATTGCACCGTGTAACACCGCCTTAAAATCCGTACAAAGCACTTTCTATGGTGTAATTTGTTTATTATATATTAAAGGAGAATAAAAGTGTGTAAATCAGAAATTTTATTGTTTTCTTTGTGATGCAAGCTTTATAAACCATGTTTGCGAAATAGCGAAACTCAAGAATCCAATTAAACTGAAACTTACAAAATACTTCGTCTTTTCCTTTCATTCGAATAAATTCTTTGAGTAAGGAAACATCTCTTTTGGTTTTACTCAACGTGTTTTGGTTTACTTGCTCCTTGATAAAAGCCTCTAAGACTAAAGTTGTTTCAGGTGGAACAAAATTTGCCGAAGCCATGTTTTGCGAGAAACACAATTGCAAACATGTTTTGTCAGCCCTCGCGCCACTGAAACCATTTGAGTGTTATGTTCTGATTGGCTAATGGGTGAATTACTCAATGCCCATTGGTAATATTGTTTCACATGTGAAAAAGCTATACTGGAAGCTGATTGGACGTATCTCTTTTTTCACCGTGTGAAATATATAGAAGAGACAATTCTATTTGTAAGGTTTATTACATGAAATTGGCCTTATATATATTATAAATATACATTTTACACAACTACTTTGCTGCGCCTCCGTTTTAAAACGAGGGAGGAAAGATTTTTAGATTTTAAAATATAATTTAGAAAAAGATCAAGAATTGATACAAAAATCAGAAAACCAGTTTTTTCCAAAGTGTTTCTTACGAAAATAGACTGAATTATCTGCATATGTGTACATCAATTGTTTTAAAATAAAGTATTGACTTAATGTGACTCTATATTTAGTATTTTAATTTACGTTTTTGGTTTTATCAATTAAGAGAGAAATTACTTAACTTTCGCGATTTATGTTGACAAATTGCCAAGAGACAACATTTTTCGCGATGTAACATTTTTCATTTAAGAAGTAAAACATCTCCTCCGTGCCTTCAGAGCCTTTTAAAAGCCAAGGCGAGCGTTTGGGAGAATTCAAGATCAGATCAGTGAAAGAGCAGATCAGTAAAAACCAAGGCGAACTTTTGGGAAAATTCGATAATAGGTCAGTGAAAAACAATGTGAACGTTTGGAAGAAGTCAAGAGCAGATCAGTGAAAACCAAGGCGAACGAAGCTTTCAAGGGTTTTCACTAGGCAATTAAGGCATAGATAGCACGCTTTATTTCTTTTAAAGTTATCATTTGCCGTCTTAACAAACAGAAGGACTATTGTTATCAAACGCGCGGCTAAATTACGAACTCTCCTCTGTAGAACGCGCCATTTCGCGGGCCAGACGGGAGATCCGCGGGCTGAAAATTCATTTGCCGCCCTGATTTTTTCTTATTTTAAAAATGAATTTTTACGGTTTCGCCTAAAGATAATGCAAATGATACTACTCGGGCGACAAATAAACTATATGCCCTCCAAAAGTCATTTGATTGTCCTATTTCCAAAGCGTGTATTTATATTTTGTATTTCTTTCATAAAACTGTATTTTCTCACAACTTGAGGACAGGACCAACCGTATTGAGCAGGTCATTTTCGTGCTTCATAGCGTTAGGAAAATACTTTTATTCCGGACAAAGCGGACATAGTATCCAAGTTATTTCATAACTATTTCTAAAGGCCAATGATATGTAATATTTAGATTGATGCATCAGCGACTGAAAAGCGGCGTTTGGAGGAAAAGCAGCGTACACACAGAAAAGAAAGAGAAATGAGTGGTGAAGCCTGGTCACCAAGGTAAGTTTATCCAGTTAGTAAAAAGGTACAACCGATGATTGCGGTGACACTGATGATGATGGTTTAGGCACTAATGTGATGGTAAAAGCACTTATATAATAAATACTGGCACTGATTATGATAGTGATGGAACTGATGATATTGGTGGGGGCATTGATGATGATTGTGATGGCACTGATAATGATAGTGAAACTTATGATGATGGTGACACTAATGACTGATGATACTAATGACTTGTGACACATTATGATGGTGGCATTTGTGATGATGGTTGTGGCACTTCAAATGATGGTGGTAGTGGCACTGATGATGATGGTAGTGGCACTGATGATGATAGTAGTGGCATTGATGATGATGGTAGTGGCACTGATGATGATGTTAGTGGCACTGATGATGATGGTAGTGGCAGTAATGATGATGGTAGTGGCATTGATGATGATGGTAGTGGCATTGATGATGATGGTAGTGGCAATGATGATAGTATTAGCGTCGATGGTGATGTTGGTGCCAGTGATGATGATGGTAGTGGCACTGATGATGATGGTAGTGGCACTGATGATGGTAGTGGCACTGATAATAGTAATAGCGTCGATGGTGATGTTGGTGTCAGTGATGATGATGGTAGTGGCACTGATGATAGTAATGGCGTCGATGGTGATGTTGTTGCCAGTGGTGATGATGGTAGTGGCACTGATGATGATGGTAGTGGCACTGATGATGGTGGTAGTGGCACTGATGATGGTAGTAGCATTGATGATGATGGTAGTGGCACTGATGATGATGGTAGTGGCACTGATGATGATGGTAGTGGCACTGATGATGATGGTAGTGGCATTGATGATGATGGTTGTGGTACTGATGATAGTAATGGCGTCGATGTTGATGTTGGTTCCAGTGTTGATGATGGTAGTGGCACTGACAACTGTAGTGGCAGTTAGGATGATGGGACTGATGATGTTGGAAGATCATTATTGATACTGATAATAATAAAAGTAGAGGTAACATTAACTGAGCTGATTATTATCGTGAAAGTGATGATGTAATGGTCTTGAAAGTTATGGTAATGATCGTCAGTATGGTGATGGTGATTGTCAGTGTGATAGTTGTCTGAAGTGATAATGGTGATTTGTGAAGTCGATGTCGGTGGTGGCAATGATGAAGACAGAGACTATTTGGATGAAGATATTAATTCATCTTATTCCCGTTTTGTAATGAATACGCATTCACACATAGTATAATACACATATATCTCTGTATTGTCATATCTAAACGAAGAGAAGCGCACCTGTAATAAATGCCGTGTTTTGTGCGCTATAGGTGGTTCGTACCACGTGAAGAGCCCGACACAGGAACCTTTTGTTATATGTATAAAGGAGGGTACTGGAAAGCCAGGTTACAGGGAAAGTTTCCAGACACTTTGAATATCTACTGAACTCAACTGAGTGGTATTGGACTTGGCGTATCTTGTTGTATTAAGGAATGTCTTACATAGGATTAGTTTAATGATCTCTTTTTATCCTGACCTCAGCCTTGCCCATCTTTACTACAGTTTAGTCCCCCTTTAACGTCTCCCGGTTTTAGGGCCTGTTCACATGAGGCGAGATATCTTGGGGGCTAGGGATAACTTGGTCCTCCGAGATGTCTCGGGCCGAGCCAAGTTTCTCTACATTTACTTTATGTTCCAGCCATTTCGTTCATATGAAGACGAGACAACTCGGGGGTGCGAGATATCTCGGTCTGGAAGATAGGGATAGCCCTAGGGGTAAAGTTGTCTCGATCCATGTAAACGGTTCACAGCGAGTTATCTGGATGGTTAGGGACAACTCTGTGGATTGTGCGCATGCGTTTCCATCAAAACGAGACAGGACGGCGGTTACTCAACAACATTAACCGAGACATCTCGGGGTCAAGTTTTCTCATGTGAACCAGGGACAGTTTCATCCCTACACCACCGCGAGATAACTCTATTCCCCGAGATATCTGGCTTCATGTGAACAGGCTTTTACCGGGAATACAAGTTACACCTAGTCAAGTTTCTTGGGAACGTCTCGCCATATCCCGTCATCCTTGGGTAAGAGTTCCAGTCGAGGATGGTGAGAGGTTCCTTTTTTTCCCCAAAACCCGGATTGCAACTGGCGATAATTCTTAATGTTGTGCTTAAAAATGATTTTTAAAGGAGCAAAGTAGATGTTGGATCAAGTTTTAAAAGAATTGATTCAAAGAGTGCGTCTTGAGCAGAACAGTTTAACAATAGCAAAACAAAAATTATGTAGCTGCTTCAGTTTATTCATCTGAAAAAAGCTTTTGTTACCACGATTATCAAAGCTACTACAACAGTTTCCTTTCAGGAATTTACTGTAGTAGTTTGCGTTTTTTATATTCTAACCGTGAGAAACAACGCAAAAAACCTCTACAAAATATTTTGTAAACAAGAACATTATCATAAGATATAATGTGTTTAGGTTTTTGTGTGTGGTAATTGATAACGTTCAGTCCTGGCCTTTCGATAAATCTTCGCTGACCTAATCTCTCGCTGTAACTCTATTCCAAAAGGCGACTGGTGAGCATTTTCCAAGAAATTGAGGATGATCTATTACGTGTATATCAACAGTAATAACATTTAAGTTTTTTATTATTCCAACTTTAGCCTGTATGTGTAGCATCTAAAGTTGGTGCCGGGTTGAGTTCATAGCTTTAATGGCCGATATTCTATCAGAGAAATTCAGATTGTTTTACAGATATATATCAAAGTTTATATATTCTATGAATTCTATGAACCACAGCTTACATAGCGTCCGGAGTTGGTACTGGGTAGATTCCTAGGCTATATAGTCCGTATTGCATCAGGAATTTAGGTTGTACAGTCGAACCTCGATAATCCGGACTTGTCGGGACCGAGGTAAATAGTCCAGATAATCGAGAGTCCGGATAATCGAAAACATGAATATTAATGAGATTACAGCAAAGAAAACACCGTTTTAATTGTGAAATCTACACAGCCCGCACATGTATGTACTTACAAATAAAAACTTTCAGTTCAGGTAAATTTAGAAACGTCTAAATGCTCAAGCATGTTTGTTTGCTGTAAAGACTTGTAGCTTGATCGCGTTGCGAAGTCCATCATTCGCCTTAGCAATTTTAAATGCACAGGATCAGTATCGCTCTGTGATTCCATCCGTGACAAGTATTTTTTGAAACATTGTGCTTCCTATGTAGTCGATACTAGTTTCTCGTCCTCATCTTCCTCATCGCACTTGCTAATTGGAAAAGAGTACGCTGTTTTAACAGTCTTTTGAAAAGATTATTAGGATTTTTGTGACTTTGAGTTTCCATGATCCGAACTAGTTAATATTCATGAAAAATCTGGAACCAGAGAAAATAGTCCGGATAATCGAATAGTCCGGATAATCGAGGTTCGACTGTATTTATGGGGATATATTTAAAGATTATTTAACACTTATTGAATTAGACCGAGAGAAAGCAGTATGTTTTGTTGTCCCCAGACCGCCAACCAAACCTGGTCGTCGAGGTTATGTTCAATAAGTGTTTTGTTATATACCAACTGTCAAAGAAGAACAAAAAACAGCTTTTAAATATTTTTTTATTTATCCAAACCTGTGTATTGTGAACCTTTGAAATTACTCCAGATTACGGTTTTGTTATTTATTGGTCCATAACAGGGTGGTCCGTAGAGTGCGTGGTTGCTGGGAAACAGCAAACTTAAGCGCATGCGCATGACGTCCTCTCATCCAATAGGAGTACGAGAAAAATGGACTTTGGTAATTGGTATATAACAAATAAATTTATTTTATTAACTTAAGCTTATACGTATGTCCAAAGTTATTTTTAGGTTGTCTGTAGCTTTTAGTTGATATTTAGATAGAAGAACTGACGTTTTTTTTTATAAACGTTTTATTATTTATTATTTTTAATTAAAGAGAGAATTGGCAAAAGAATGAAGTATTTATAAACCAGTTTTCGAACCAGCGAACATGGTAATTGTTTTATATATAGAAGATTTATTTTTGGTTCATTTTATTCTATGATTCTAGTTTTAAACTAATTTATGCATTCCTTGAGTTATGATAAGATAATATATATGTTCGTTGGGTATTTTTTGGTATTTCATATTTTGAATTTTTCTGGTTACGTTTGTGTTACTAGGACGAAGGGCTAACGCCCGAAACATGGTCTTCGTGATTTTTTTTTACACTGCGGTGAGATGAAATCATTTCATATTAGAAATTATAAAATAATTTAAATGGTACGTGCGTTCTGATTGGTTGAAAAACCGTTTTACCTTATAGTATGTAACCACGGTTTCCATCTTCTTTCGTTAGTTATTTTATAAAAGAAATATAAAATGGTTTCCGTGTTTACATAACCTGATAGAAACACTTGGGAGGTTGGGAGAACACTCGATAAGCTGGAAGCCACTCCGCTTCGGTTATGTAAACACGGAAACCATTTTATATTTCTTAATGATTAAACACGCAAGAAGGGATTTAACTACGTCAGTTCGTGTTTTAACTGCTCGCTTACACAGTTTAAAACAAAGCTAATAACACTAAAGTGCGTTCCTAGATAATAATAATAATAATAATAATAATAATAATAATAATAATATTATTATTATTATTATAAATAAACTAGAAAAGCGCTCAGAGAGGGCAAACCTCCGCCAAGCATATTGTGATGGTAATGTTTAACGAAAAATTCAAAGTGAACCAGAATTCAGGATATCTTCCGGATCACCCTCAAAATCATGTCCCATTTCTGACAACATATGAAAATTTCATCGAACTCCGTCCATAACGTTTTGAGTTATGTTGCTAACTTACGAACAAAGAAACCCGAGCAAAAACACAACATCCTTGGCGGAGGTTAATAAGATTTTGACAAAGTCATTGCTTACGGATTGATACTCGAGGTTAACTTGTATAGAGCGAATTCATAAATATGGCGGCCACGCGGATGAAGACTGGGGCGAACGTGACATCGAGGCATTTTAGGACACAGGTAATTGAAAGTGTCCTAAAACGCCTCGATCCCAT
>JAOTRI020121506.1:0-12116 GCA_028564885.2 Zoanthus sanctaehelenae
TTGATATGATTATGGGAAAACCGCAGATTGATTACAACGCGGGCTTACACGTTTTCGACATCGACGATAGATAGATATATAGATTGATAGATTGATAGATTGGAAACACAAACCTAACCTCAGCCTACCACAGGTAGCCCGAGTAAATATAGTATTTGGGAAACTACTTTTTTGCTTGGTCAGCTATGCTGTGAAGCTTTCAAAGAACTTAGATCAGTTATTCCTAAAATGAAGACATGTATTCATGAATTCACTGATGCTGGGCCAGGGGTTGGTGTCTCAAATCATGATGTAAAGTTTAGAATAGCAGAAATTATCTTGTTGACCAATCCAGACTACTATATACGTCATCATTTAGCAAATGGAGACAGTAGTCATAATGAAGTGGAACGCGTGCAAAGCTATGTAGGTGATGCAATTTGTGATGGGGGCCATATTGAATGGGAGTATAAGCAAAAGTATGAAGGGCTTACTGATGAGCAGCTTGGTGTAATGATAATTGAAGACCTTGAAAAACATGAACTTGAAAGGATGGAGTATAATTCATTTAAAGTATGTGATGAGCTTACTCTACGCATGGATGGAGCACCGGCACCTGGTGGTTTTATGAAAGCTTATACTTCAAAGAGAATGGATGAACTATTTTTTGCAAATCATCAATACTTAAAAGATTTTATAGCAGCCCCTGAGAGTGGCAAACTGTCTTTGCCAGGGGGTCATTACTTCAAGATGTTGCAAACATTTGCTGATAAACACTTTGAGATAGGAGAGAAGTATCTTGAGTATGTGAGATGCTCTGCTCTTGAATCGTGCATGCATTGCAGTGAAACAGGCTGGATTGGACCTATCTGTGGTCGTGTTCCAAAGCCCATGCCAGACTATGCAGCTGATGGATATCATTATCGGGGTGTTCTTGATACACCATCCACATTAAATGGCCATACACGTGTTGCAGATGACTTTCAGCCTCGAAAACAAGCAAAGGATTTATTTGAGCAAGGAAAGCTAAATAATGATGAAGAGCTTGAAAAGTTTTGTAAGAAATTTATTGTGAGAAAGGAAACAGTCCTGAAGTACATTGAACATATGAAGATCTTGAAAATCAACAGAGAAAAGAGGGCTGAAAAACGTAAAGTGTTTTCAGGCAGAAAAACAGAACTTTTCAGGACTATGATTGGCAGTCATTATTTAATGAGGGATTGATAAAGAAACTGAAAGTTGTCGAGTTAGATAGATATTTGGACCATTTCCAACTTTGCAAAAATGTTAAGATGAAAAAGTCAGAGAAAATTATTGCATCAAGGACTCTAGTTTATTCTGGAAACCTGGACGATGGAAGCCATACTGAGTATGATGAAAACTCAGAATCTAATACTGATGAAGAATCAAATGCATCTATGGAAACTGATTCTGATGAAATTTTGAATGATACCTTTGCCTCGAGCTCAGACGTACGTTCGGAAAGAGATAAAATCATTTGTGGTAAAGGAACTAACACAGATATCCGATTCAAGTTTCCATCAATTATGGATGCTTTGCCTGATAATGTCGCACCATTGCAAGTGTTGAAACGGTAGAAGAAATTGTCGCACATGACACTGTTGACCCTGATTTAGGTCCACCAACTGATAACCCTGCTGATGATTCAGAGTATAATGAGTCTAATGAAATGAGTAGTTTTTTGCCCGTTGGTGAACAACACGAAATAGAACTTAATGTTCTAAGAAGTCAACTGTCACCTGATAAGCCAATGTCATGGCCATCAGTTGAAGATCAGCCATTAAATGAATTCCAAATATCACATCTAGCTACTATGGCTTTTCCTACACTTTCCCCTGATGGTAAAGGGGATCCAACCAATCAAGCATTATTAATTATTATTTTTTCAGGAAAAATTAAGCATCTTTTAAAGTTTGCCAAAAAGTTGATGGAAAGTGGATGTACCGCTTTGCTAGCCATCCTCGATTTTCATACTGGGCTTTTAATGTGATTCAGAGAAAGAGAACACTGCAACAAAGTGGGATACTTCGCAATCAAAAACCAGGTAAAGCACATCTAACTATTGAAGAGTGGCGTGGAAAGGCCACAAGTAATAATATATCTGGATTCATGTCTAAAGTATCTAGGTATGTTGCTAATATTGGTGGAACAAATGCTTACTGGCATAAAGTCAAGGAAGATCTCAAAGCTATTGCATTCAATATTGGAACTCTATCATTCTTCTTTACACTTTCATCAGCTGATATGCATTGAACAGAATTACATTCTCTATTCGAAGAAAATAATAGTAATAAAAGCACTATAAGTGAAGAAAGATGTCAGAATGTTATCAACAATTCACATATTGTGGATTGTGTTTTCTCTAAGCGAGTAAAAAGGTTTAATCAAACTTTTGGTTGTATGATACTCTTGATGCCAAGTGGCATTGGTATAGATTTGAATACAAAGGTAGAGGTAGTATTCATTGTCATGGTACTGCTAAACTGAAAAATGATCGAGGATTTTAGCTCAGAAGTATAAACATGAGCAACCTGATATTGATTCAACAGAATTAGACCAGGAAATGTTGCTGGTAATGAAGCTACTCAAACAGCATGTCAGTATATTTATTGGTTGCTATTACCAGTGAGTCCAATCCCACCAGATCAAAGTATGTGGAAGAGACCACAAGTACATCCATGTAAGAGATCTTATAAAGACATTCCTGATTGTGAACTAGAATCTGACTATATGGAGATCTTCTCAACATGATTCAACGACATACTCGCTGTAATACTAGCTATTGCCTGAGAAAGAAGCACAATGAATATGTAGATTCCATTTTCTATTTGATCACTGTCCACAGACAAAACTAGAATTTGAAAAAGTTTACTGTAACAATGGCCGTGAACATTACAGAGAAAAGATTGGTTCAAAGAGAAATGACTTCAGATTAAACAACAACAAACAATTTCAACTACAGGGATGGAGAGCTGACTGTGATATTCAAGTAGTCATTGATCACTACGCTTGTTTTGAGTATCTTATTAAAATTAATATGCTGCAAAAGATGAACCAAGGACATCACTGCTAAAACAAGCATTTAATGCTATAATTCAAAATTCAAACAACAGCAATTTTCCTAGCAAAGGGGGCCAAAGTAATGCTGACAATGAATTTATGGTCATGTGTTGGTCTATGTAATGGAGCCACTGGAACAATTCTTGATTTCATCTACGAAAGTAATTACCGACCACCTGATTTACCGACAGCTATAATTGTTCGTTTCGATGACTGTAATGGGCGATCTTTTAGTGATACTGTAGCGTCATGTGTCCCAATATGCCCAGTTACTGTGTCAATTTAGTCACTAGATGGCCACCATGAGAGGCAGCAGCTCCCTCTAAAGCTTGCCTATGCTCTGACTATTCACAAGAGTCAGGGTCTATGTCCAAAGCATGAATAGATATTGGTAATTCAGAGAAACTCCAGGAGTGTCTTATGTTGACATAAGTCGTGTAAAAAACAGTATCTCTTGTTAAAATATTAAACATTTCAAAAAACACGTTCAAAATTTCCCAGTGTTTCGGTTGAAACAACCTTCTTCAGGGGGAAGCGAATAAAAATGCAAATAATAAAAGCGTAGTTATATAAAAGGACTTATGCAAATTCAATTGCTTTTGTCTATAAAAGTTAAATTTAAATATCCATGCGGTAATTTTAAACCATTGTCCCGGTTGATCGTCTTTTCTCCAAAAACATTTATTTCCCAGGCTTCCAAAATACGCCTTTCGTACCACTTGGAGCACATGCGTAAAATTTCAGCCGAATCCCATGAGACTGGATGGCCTGTTGTGTGGCAATGTTCCGCCAGTGCCAATTTTTTAACTTCAAAATTTTTCACAGCCTTTTTATGTTCACCTTCCCTTGTTGCGAATTGTCTTTTTGTTTCACCTATGTAAAATTTTTCATAGCCTCCGCAAGGAATTCTATAAATAGGTGCACGGACTTCGGCTTTTGGGACAGGGTCTTTCGGCTTTGGGAACAAATTTCCAAGTCAACCACCCATGTGCTGTCTTCTTGCAGTAAGATCAACGTCCATCGAAAGAATCCATCTTTCCCACCAACATTTTCCAAAGCTTCACGATATAAGGTGCACCATAAACGCGCCCAAACTCGCTCGGTTATTCCAAACAAATGAGAGGTCCATCGAGATTAGTTTTGCTTAGAACGGCAAATACTGACAATATTGGTAAAGATGTCATCCTCACAAGCAAAAGATTTATAGCATATTGCCTATGTTCACAATTTATCACATGTAAACCAATCTGGGAAAGTCAGCTATACCACATGTCAACTGCAGACATCTTCTAATGCAACCCTAAAGGCAATCTGTTTCTCCTCAGACAAGGCAAAGCCACTTAAGAGTGCCATGGAAACCAAAAGCCCCACCAAGCTAAAAAAAAATCAGTTTAATGAGCACTTCACTGACATTGTTGTTAACAAGGACACTGTAATTCAAAACTATACCAAGTCACTTGACTTCAAGCCTTATGAAACTCTGCAACCCCAACTAATAACAATCAACACTATCAACTTAACCTCCCCTCAACAACTAGTATCTGTTAAAGCCTAGACTCAGTTTACCCGACCAAAAACCCAGCGCACAGAGAAAGCTACCCGTAAGAAATCCTCAGCAGTTTTGGTGGATCCCACATGATATATCCGAGTTGTATTTTGGGAAGAATGGGTTAACAGTGTTAAAGAAAATGCAACCTACATCTTTAAGAACTTAAGGATAAAGGAAGACAACTATACAAAAGAGAAATATGTTAATACTGCAAAGGAAGGTTGGATGTCAAAGAATCACCCCCATTTACTGACACCTTGCCAGACGTACAACATTTATTACTGGATTTGGCAACGAAAACTACCACTGTCTCTGTCATATCCTTTAAGTTTGCTTCCAGTTATTTCATATGCAATGCATGCTCAAAGACGCTTCAAAGTGATGGGGAATACACGAGATGCGAAACATGCAAGTTTAAAGCAAAAACCTGACCCAGAAAAACGCAATGGTTTGCTAGAGTATTTGTAAAAGATCACTCATATCAAAACAAATAGTTTATACTTATATCACTGTTTCATCCTCACATTGTCAAAATATTCAACAGAATGGGCAAAGAGCTTCACCTAATGGTTGAAAATTTGTTGAAAATGCTGAACACATCAAGATAAAACAAAGCATTGATTGAAACGTCATTGACATTATAACTGATTAGGTGAAAGTCATCAGCAACGTTACAATGTAGACTTGACCAAGAAGCTAGATTCCATTACAAGCAAGATTCAATTACAACTCATTCTGCTCATTTTTATCATATGCTATTTTTATATTGTGACAGTTCTGTTTTAAAAATGTCTCTTCGGTTTATGAATGTTCACAATATTACCCTTTAAACGAGAACATTGACCTCACTGTGATTACATTTTCAACTTGTATTTTCAAATGAAAGGGTGTCTTCTATTTCCAAATGTATCTGGAATATTCATATTTAAGGGGGAACACGGCTCACCTTAGTATAATTACATTTGTTCACATTGTGTTTTGAAAAGCTCTTTACAGTCTATTTGGAGAATATTGATACCACGTAACTTTCTTTCTGTTACATTGTTATATAATATATTACTTTCACTTAATGTGCAACAAAATGTCCAGGAGTAAATTGTTATTATAATCATCAGTCATCATCTCTATTATTGCTACTTTTATTTTTATAACTCACTTCCCACAACTTCGCTCACTTGCTCTAAGTAGCTTCTAGTTTAAACTCTATTTTATCATTTCGTTGTTTTTAGATATTCCAATGCAAACCAATTTTTTGTGTAAAGATTTACACAACAATTCCATTCACGAACAAATACTCATATCGATCTCTGAAAGGCGAAAGCTCTTCAAGAAATTTTCTGAAACGTCCCCTAAAACAGTCCCACAATGCACTGCACTTTAAATTGTTTCCCAGTCCCTCCAGTTTCTGAAGTGGCTAATGGGACTTTAAACAACACTTATGTTCCCCTACACACTCAAATGCTAATGGTAAAGTTGAATCTAGGGTAGTAGAAGTTTCTAATAGAAATTGAAATGCTGTAAGCTGATGGAAATGTGTTACATAGTCATTATATTACAAGACAGTGGTTCGAAGACCGCAAATTATTTAGTAGTGAAATTCCATTCCGCAAGCTTAATGAAAACGAAACGAAAAGTTAATTAATAAACTAACTTTTTTCACCCGAGGAATTTTAAATTTCGCATTGTTTGGAAAACCTGAAAAATTCGATCTTTCTGTAAATTAGAAGACAAAACCAACCATCCAGCTGGTGTTATTTATTAATATGGCACTTGCACATCCAACAATTAGGCCTACATTGGGGAATCTGCCCGTAATTAATTTTTTCCATCTGAAAGGCACAACACGAGGACACATTATAGTCTAAATAATATGCTACTAACTTTGTGTCAGAGGAGTTTTCTTAGTCATAACGGCATCAAATATGTTCAGGTCGCACCACATCACCTGTCTAGCAACAGTTTGGCTGAACGGGCAGCGCAAACTGTGAACGAAAGCGTCAATCAAACAGAAGGAGGGAACATGCAAATCAAATTGCATAAAGTCTTGTTACAATACAGAATCACACCGCACACAACTACAGGGAATAACCCACCCAAAATGTTAAATGGTAGAAAGCATAAGACTCGGTTGGACTTGCTACACCTAGTATTAAGGGGAAGAGTTAAACAAATCCAAAGTAACATGAAGAAGTAATATGATGGTAAAGCACCATTGAGATCGCCATTACCAGGTGAGAACGTTAGTGCCAAGAATCTTGTGACCATTACAGTATGAGGTGTAGCTTGTCGATGGTACGATCATTCTGCGATACATTGAGAATTTGCTCAGTTGCAGAAAAGAGACAGGAAAAGCTAGAAGAGGTCCCTGCACCTACTACAGCAGAAAGTAAGTTACCAGTAATTGACTTGGAAGCAGAAAAGAACATAAATGTCCCGTTGATGGAGTGGAAAGTCCAGCAACACCATTCCTAGAGGTGAGGTATCCAGGAGAGTGCTACAAGTTCTTTACCAGTAGCAGCTTCTCCATCCACCAAAACCACACCCGTCAGGAGTCGCTACCCAACCAGAGATCGAAGACCACCAAGTCACCTGAAGGACTTTAACTGAACTTTAAGCCATAAAGTTTTATCTCTTTTTTGTTGTAACATTTTAACCATTTTCTGTACTATTTTGTTCACTTTTATAGGACATGAACACTTAATAGTTTATCTTGTAAAAGCTTAGGGAAGGAGTGTTATGTCGGTGACCTGTGATTCAGTGGACTGCGTGCAAGCGTAAAGGACTAGAGTGTGGTTGCTACGTAGTTTTGATAAAACGTTTTGAGCATGAAAGAATTAGACATTAAAGATTTAGTTACTTGCTTGAATTTAAGCACACCTATGAATCTCACACCACTAATACTAGAGGCCGTGATTTGCGGCGTCTCCAGTTTGCTAAAATATCTAAGTTTCAGGGAGTTTTAGAATAAATGGCGCACTTACTTTTAATTCTCTTCCACGTACTATAAGGCATCTTGATAACCTTGAAAAATTCATAACTGAAGCTAAACGCCATTTCAAGCAATCTAAGAGATAGTTTGGGAGGCACAATTGATGTAAATAGCTTTCTAGCAGACTGAGACTGCTGGAGGATAGAATAGAGAATGAAGAGCAATAAGAACGACCAAGGTCATAAAGCAACTGGCTAACGTCATATGCACAGTGTTCCATCACCTGTGCGTCCTGCGTATCTGACGCACATTTTTGCTCAAGGATGCAATAAGCTGTTGAATCGTGCGTCCTTTGGGACGCAATAACAATCACAAATAATTTACAAATAGCACCATGTCTGAACAAATAATTTAAAGTTGCTTTTTGCTTTACCTTTATCTTTTCTTTTTTGCAAAAGATTTACAATTACATAAATTCTTTGTGCAAAACTTTAAAATATTTCGCTGCTTACATTGTGCTCAAACCAGTTGCGATTACTTGTTTATCAAGCAAGTTTCGGAGAACAATATGCTGGCCAGCGGTTATTTCTTAAGAATACTGTCTCGCTTTCCATGTTGGCGCGTGATAATCGTCACGTCCATTCGTCCGCGCCTTAAAGGAGTATGGGTTGAAAGAAATTCGGTCACTGTGTGACTAATATGGAGCTCCCAAGACCTTCAAATGGATGGAAGGTAGAGAAGCGAAGCAGAAGACAACAAACCCCCTCATTGATCCAGACAAGACCATTGAAGAGTGGCAACTGTTGAAGAAGGTTGTTGTGGCAGAGCAATTCCCAAGGGAAGTCATGTGGCAACTTTGGAGGCTCATTGCCACATACCACCATGATGATTCCCCTAATCTAATTACACTGGCTAGATTAGGTTTGACGTTGGCAGTGCACACTGCTGGCTGTGAAAGGGGGTTTTCTGTCCAAAATAACATTTTAACTCCCTCTCGAAACCGGCTGACACCAGGGGTGCAACAGAAACTGATGAGAGTGAAGCTTGGACCCGACAGAGGATCTTTCAATTTCACAGCTGCACTCAAAAAGTGGAAGCAGAAAAAATATCGCAGAATTTACGAAGTGAGAGCCTTGTCAACCTGACCAGGTTCTCAACTTGGTCTTATTTCAACTTCATTAACTTTGTGCTGCATTTCAATTACGTAACGTCTGTATATAACAACGGAATAGAGAGTTAAAATGCTGTTTTGCAAGAGAGAAAAAGTGCACCAAAAACTAATGTCACATTAATGATTATTTGTAATATGGCCGTCTATGGTTTTTAACTTGAGTTAGAAGAACATTGTGTAGTGTACATAACTACAGTACGTCTGGTGTATAGGACTCATTAAGACTGGAATGGGACTCACAAATTTCGTTTGGGACTCACTACCTGAGACAAAAGTGGTGACAAAAATCGTAGATGGAACACTGTATGCGGATTCATTAAAATGGAAGTGGACAATCCCAGTCGACACCAGTCAGGATGGATGCCAACCCAAGATCTCCAGGTACAAATTGCTGAAGACAAGTCTGTAGACCTTAAGTTCTATCAGAAGCCAATGGCCCCACCCGCAACAATACTTAACAGATCTGCAATGCCAGCACGTGTCAAGTAGAACAACAATGTCCAACAAGGCATTAGATGAATTAGGAACACCAGACCACACTTACATGCAGAGACAAGAAATCAACTAATGGAGGACTGGGTAGAAAGTGATGATCAATGGAAAGAAAAGAAGCCATACAATGTGCTGTTGTAGGATATGAGAAAATTGTAGAAAGATATTCCAAAGGCCAGACACCACTTTACATAATTTGAATAATGTCTGTGTAATAAAGAAGAGAGGAGGAAGAAGAAGTTGATGAAGAAGGCAGCCTGGTACCGAACACAGGACACAGTGAATTTTTGTACCAGCCATCCACAATGGTGAACTTGCAATGAAAGTCAGAAAAGTTGTACAAGAAGGATGACGAATTAACGTCAAAATGAGGGTGTATCAAACAGCAGGAACACCACTACGGCAAAAACTTGTAGGGACAGACCTGTGCGTTACAGAAGGGAACTCTAGCACCTTGCACCAAAGTGATGCCTTGTACAAAGGGTTATGTAAACTATGTGAAAAGAATGACCTCAGTGCAGAGTACCATGGAGAAGCTGGATACTCTGCATACATAAAAAAAATAGAAAATAAAATACACACTTAATGACAACTCCCCAAAGTGGCTTTTCAGTGTCATATTAAAAACCTCCCTCTTCCCCAATTAAGAACCCCAACTGGTAGGAGGCAAACCAGTTGGCTATTTACAAAGCGTGGTAAATTTATCCCAGGGTTTACTGAAGACAAATTCATTCAGTGGTCTGAGTCGGGGAATCAAACCCAGGCCTTCCGCATTCAAAGCCCCAACTCTGACCACTGCGCCACGCTGCCTCCCTAAAAACAGAAGAAGATTATAATCTGAGTTCATTTTAACAGGACCATTTTTTATATATAATCATTTTTTATCATTATAATTTTATGCTGAAATCAGTTGATGTAGCGGAAATTTAGTTTTGCTTTGTTATTGATAAATTATATGAAAGTCATCTTACGCCTGTTCCATTCCCCCACAAGTGTTTTTTATGCAGTTTCCTTTGTTCTATAGCCTTTGTCTTCTGACAATTTTTTTTGCATTTTTTACATTTTAATGTATTCTTAAGTTTTATGCATTTTTATTCTAAAAACAATGTTAAATTTATTCAGTGTTTTTTATCTACTGAAGAAGGAGCTGTGCTCTGAAAACGTTTTAGAGTTATTAAGTTGTTACTGGTTTTAAACAATATCATAATGAAATAAATATAGCTTTCTACTATAAATTTCATATGCATGTTGTCATGCTATTGATTATGTAATTGTTATTACTTTGTTGTTGTTATATGTTATAACAGGGCTCCATTTAAACTAGCTTTGCTAAACTAGATATCCTGTATGAATATCGATTTAAATAAATAAGTAAATTTGAAGAAAGCTCTCTTTTAAAGTGTGTTTAAACCCATTTGGAGGTTAGTATACAACATACAATAAGACAAGAATTCATTCTGGACAAGTTCAAAGATGTATTTGAAAGACTGGGTCATATTGGTAACTCTAAGATCGTTCTCAAGCTAGGTGTCAAGTCAGCTCAACAAACAACTTCAAACACCAGTTTCCATTAGAGACAGAGTCAAAGAGAAACTAGATGACCTAGAGGACAAAAGAATTATTGCTAAAGAAACAGAACCTATAGAGTGGATAAGCAGTATGGTCGTCATGAAAACTCCCAAGAAGATTAGAATCTGCTTAGACCCACAAGTCAAGACCTGAAAAAGCAATAACGTGCCCAAGATATCAGATGCTTAATTTACATTTGCAAACTTTAAACTCAAATAACTCATTGTGGCTTTATAAGGACCAAATGTTCAGCAACCCACCAGAAACAAACGGGGTTAGTTGGACTGATGAGAATGATCAATGATCAGGACTGCATTTTTACAATCTTTATATTCTGTTCTTCCAGCAATCAACACATTCAGTTTAATAGCAAATTAGCAAAACAATAATAATGTCATGCACCATTTTCTTTGCTTTAGTACAGAGACTATATGTGAGAAGCTAACTAAAAATACTTCTTTAAGTTAAAAATAGTTTGGAATGGATAAAATGGTTTCTTAATAAGGATTAAATCACTTTCTTGAAAAAGCCTGAGTTTGAATTTTGTGCTGTGAATCAGTGTCAAGATATCTTACGAGCAAAACCTGAGCTATCTTTTTCTCATGTTGCTTTAATTTAAAGTTTGCGAAAAAAATTAAATCACAGAAACAAAAAACTTGACACTTTGAATGCATAATGAGCTTGCCAATCATCAGCTCAAAACCTTCCAATTTATAGAGCTTCTGTATATCATAGAAGCATTTTTTATCCAAAATCTTGGAGACTTTCTGTAGTTTCGACTTTTAAATTCATCACTCATATGTGACAACCTAGTTCTGCATTTAAAATAAATCTTAGTAAAAAATCAATCAGTAAAAATATATTACAGGCCTTTGAAGGTTGCAAAGTCTTTATTGATAATAAATACATATTTTTTCATGAAAAGACTTGAGTTATTATTACAAAGCTTTGTTAAATAACCAGTTCTAAAAATACCATAATACTCTTTGCTTGTCCTTCCAAAATGTTGCATAAGTATATTTTACAGTTTTTCTTGGGATCAATTTAAAATATAAACAATTCGTATGCAAATTCTGAAAGGACAAGCAAAGACTTGAGTATTATTGTCTCTTTGAAAATGGCTAATTGTGAGGTTGCACCTTGACAAGTGCAAATAATTCAATATTAATTTTTCTATTTATTTTGGCATACTGCAGTTGGAATTTCAAGTTGATGGGTAAAAGTTCAGTCACAAGCAATTACTATTTTAAAAGGATTATTATAAATGTTATAATATAACAATATAGTTGATGTTCGCGGGCGTAAATATGTTTTGGGCCCGACTCAGGTTCATTTTAGCCCGAGCG
>JAOTRI020121517.1:0-12115 GCA_028564885.2 Zoanthus sanctaehelenae
CGGTAAACAGCGTTTTCATCCTTTCATAGAATTCTATGTGATACACCTAAAAAATCAAGAGGTAAAAATTTGATCATAGGGGCACTTTAAAATGTGAATGAAGATGAATAAATAAATAAGATTGTATAAAAATTTAAAAAGTATTAACTGGTCTGTCAATTCTTAACGTTCAAATTTCAAGTTTGTCATTTGATATCTATAACTTTACTTAATCCAAAATGTTGAAGAATTATATTTTTAGTAAAACATCAATTAATAGTAGAAGGAAAAGAAAATTGAGATAAATAGTACAAAAACCTGATAGCAAGAATACTTAAAATTTAGGTTAACATATGATCTGACAGTAATTTATTTCCCTTGAGAAGAATTTTCATCTTGAGAGAAAAAATACTTTCTATTTTTTTTTGGAAGAGGGAGAGTGTAGGTCATATTGTACATGACTTGTGGTCAAAAGACAAATCTAATAATGATATCTATGTTAATGATGTTGATAATTATGAATAGATAAGTATGATAATTATAATTAAGATGAAGATAATTATGATAGTGATAAAAATGATAATTATGATACGAATTATTATAATTATAGTGATTACTATAGTTCATAATGACAATAATTGCTTCAATAACATGGCAAGAATTAGCCGTTGATTGGTAAATTTTAGAAAGTTATCAGTTTTATGCAGTGGTTTACCAATAAATTGTTTTTTTTCGCCATCTTTTCCAGTAATGTTACTTTAATTTGCTTGTTCTGCTCTCTCTACTTCTGTCTCACGGTGCAGCACATCATACCCCAAGTAGCAAAACTTTTAGGCTCTTTCCTCCAACACATTTGCATTTGCTGTAACCCAGGACCTTCATTGTGTCTTTCTTGCACGTTCTGGACATGTTAAGCTCTGCATCCCTCAAAGATTTGTCAGACTTGAACATTCTTTATGGTATCATTTCTTTTCACATTTCTTTACACCCATGCAACACACTTTGCTCCCGACCGTCTTTCATAACATGTATGTGACCTTACTGACTCAATCCCCACCATTAATACTTATTTTTAGTCACCTTTAACCCTTTCAGTCCCAGTTGAATTATTAAGTTCTCCCAACTTGAGCCCTTACTTACCATTGAACAGGTTTGAGAGAATTTCACTTTTAATCTTCAGTAGTTCACTTTGTTTGATCAAATGTCATTTTCTGATTACCAGGTGTCTTGTTTCGTATTCGTTATGTAAGGAGAAGTTGAGTATTGATAACTAATTGGGAGTGAAAGGGTTAAGTTTGTCTTTTCCATACTTATTTTCAGTCCCTTTTGGTCCATTTCTTCCTTCCACTTGTTAAACATAAATTATCAGTTGCTTCTTCTTACTTGTTCCAGGACTATCATGGAATTCAAATATTGTGTTTAAATGCTTTTTCCTTCAATAACAATAGTTTTAGTTTCCTTAATATTATTATTAATTTAGATATCATAAAGATTAATACACAATTGTACAAATATTGCTAATATTCAAATTGTAAATATTGTTTTTATTTGAATTGTCTCAGATGGGATTTTTGCCTGGTAAATCTGGACCAACAATGCTTAGAGTCCATTATGAGAAGTTACTTTATCCTTATGATGTGTTTCAAGCAGGTGCATTTACAGGCCAGGGTGATCCAACAAGGGTGAGTAAAGTAATGCTGCTGTCAGTACTGTTAATGTAAATTGCCGGATGAACAATATCTACAATTTACAAGTAACTTTTATTGGAAAAGCAAATTGCCTCCTGTTTGGAACACATTGTTATCTTCAAATGTCACTAGCAGCAAACAAGTACCTAGAACCTAAAACCTAGAATCTAGTACATATAGGATAGGAACCTAGTGAGGTTCCAAGGAGGAGAGATAATAGGACTTGAGGTTCCTTACAAGGATCTTACTCCGGGGCCTAGGGTTTAAGGTCCTTATCCGAGAAGACGCGAAAGTCTAACCATTTGCAGATGTTAGAGCAAAGGCAGCACTTTCTCCTCAATCATTTTAAGACCCTGAGTGTTGGTCCGGCCGGGAATCGAACCCGAGCCTCCCGCAGGGCAGACCGGTGCCTTACCACCTGGGCTAACCAGGTGGCGGTACAAATAACTGCTAAATAAATTCACACTAAGTCTTTTTTCAAAACTGGTAGTCAAAACAATTACTATCTCCAATTGAAACACAGTGAATATAGATGTACCCCACAACAAACAAAGTCCACTTGATAAGTATAGAATATAAAAAAAAACTAAAATCTACGATCATGGAAAATGATCTTGAAAGCATTATGTTTAAAAGCACTTTTAATTAATTAACTGTAAAACAATCTTAGTTAATGAAAAATTAGAATTAAATCTAAATTGTCAGTTCAGCAACACTATCCTAAGCCCAAAATTATTTTTACAAAACTATTTATTTAATTAAAACTATTATTTTTATGTTGTTAGAAGTAAGAACCGAAGATGAAAGTAATAAAATGATAACAGCTGGGGAAAAGTAGGTCTCAAATATATTATATTATTTGCACCCCTTGCAGTAATACTGTATTTTTGCACACAGGCCTGACCATATACCATCAGTGAAAAAAGATTTAATTAGCTAACATACCTGTGATCATATCGGGCTCTACAGCCTTTACATCTGGAAGCCCTGGCAGAGATCTCGGCCATTAACAGTTTATGCCTTGTCTCTTGTCTGTTCTTCCAAGCCATTAACCACTTAGCTGCATCCTCTGCCGATTGCTGTGGCGGCGCATAGTGGTAGCCACCTGAGCTACTCACATATGGCATACACCTGGCATCAACGGCAGAAATGTCAGAGTAAGAACTATTAAGAGCCTCCAAGGCCACACAAACTTCCTGCTCTCTCTGAACAAGTCCACATTGTTTTTCTGCCTCTCGTCGAATTTTAAGTTTTTGTTTTTCATGTAATCTTTCTTCAAGGGCTTTTTTGCCTCCATACTTTGCCCGTGCAATCGTGATTAAATCAGAAACAAGAAATTCATAAGATTCATTATCCAGTGCTTTAAGGTCCCTTTCAGTAAGGCTAAATTGCTCCTAAAGAAACACAAAAGTTTAAACATTACTTGTGAGCATTGAAATCCTTCAAGTGTACAAGCAAAGTTAGACATTTACATCCTGCAAACATTTTCCATGAATGAGTAATTCTTATGATGGGCTAGACAAAATCAAGGAAATACTGTCAGATTGTAAGTACTTAAAGAAAAACCTTTTACATACCAGAATTGAAGGATTTAGTGCATAAATGACTCCTGGAAAATGGGGGTACCCTATTAGTTTTTGGGTGGAGGGTGTGTCAGATCTACATAAAAGTCACTTAGTTGTTCACTTACTTATCTTCACTTCATCATTTAAGAAATAATAAATTAAGAAGAAAGCATTCTTAATTGTTTTGATATACAAAAGATCCTTCCTTGGAGAAAAAAAAAGAAATCACTCTAAAAATACTCTCGAAAATTCATCATGTGACACTTGGTTTCATTGGCATTTATACATATTAGACATGGGGCTACTTTCAACTTTTGGTGGTAAAAGTAACAAACATATGTGGTTAATGCCTTGTCCGTTTGGCTTCAAACTTTGCATCATTGTTAATTAATAAGTCACATGTTTATTTGCCAGTTGTCATGGTTACAGGACTAAGGTCAAAAACATCAGTAAGTATTCTTTCCTTTATATGGTGTATAATTTACACATTTATCACTAAATTGTTTCTTTAAAAACACCGATGCAGATCAAAGTAGTTTACCACTAGTTACTTTTCTGTAATGGTTACAGGAGCCAATAGATTTAGCTAAACCACTAACCTCTTATTAAGATACTTACAAATAGTAGTAAGCTTGCATATTTTTTCAAACATAAACAGTTTATTTTGCAAAACTATCAATTAGAATAATAATCTGTAATTAATATTGCAGTAAAACACAAATTTTTTTTGACAAAACTGAATTAATTTTCCACTTTAAAAATTTTTTTTTGAATCGTTGAAAAAGGGTGGGCATGTCAGAATTCTCTTCAAAAGACGTGTTAACTAATACATCCCAGCTACTAATTATAAAAAGGGACTGGGAAAATCTTAAAAACCCTTTTTAAAATCTTATAATAGTGAATATTTGCAAAATTTTTATGAATTAAATATAGTTGTAGGCTAGGAGACTAGTTCAAAGTAAATTCACAGTTTAAATTCTGCTTTGCTAGAATACGGTTGGACACTGACTCTCATAAAAATTATTTCAGGATGATAAAAAAATTAGTCATAAAGAACTAGATAGTGTTTATTGCAGCATTTTTCAACATCCTTTAAAGTATGCATCTAAAATTATAGTAAATTAAAAATATAATTTTAATTAAAATAGTAATAAAAATAATAAACATAGACTTATTAATAATGAATATTTGCAATTATGAGTTAAATATAGTTGTAGGCTAGGAGACTAGTTCAAAGTAAATTCATAGTTTGAACTTTGCTTTGCTAGTCTAGGAGTAGGCACCTAGTTTCAGGATGAAATTCAACACCATTTAATGATATACAGACCTAGTAAATTTCCCACACTACTTAATTACAGTTAGTAATGTTATTTTCTTATCACATCATCAGATTTAATGGAGCATAATTAAGAATGGTTTTTTGATAAAATCAAATTAATCTGCATACACTGGCTTCACTCACTCATAATCCAATGTGATAAGTATCAAATATTGTTATGTAAATTTCCATTAACAATCTGTCATACTATGTTTGCATAAGCTTAGAACATGTTTAAATGTATGACAGTATCATTAAATAATTAATATAAAAGGAACACAGAAAAACAACACAAAAATGTTAGATATGAATGTACTTACTTAGAAATGATTGTATGCTCTAAGACTGTATGGGGTAATAGCCAGAATTATTGTTCCAGCTTATTAATGGACATCATTTATTACTATAAGTGCATTATTTTATCCCAACAGGTTTTATTCAATTTTTTATTTCCCTATAAGAGTTTCAGTATAGCACTAGTTTGATTGAATTTATGAAAGTATTTACTACAGTTGTTGTATCTATGAGTAATAAACCTCTTGAAACAACTTCAAGAAAACACTGATTACTTTTGTAAGTTGCTATTAAAGTATACTCAAAATGCTTAAATGTCTTGAATGAGATTTTGTCAAATTGAGTAAGATTGTAGGTTCATCAACAATATTTATCTATTATCTGTAAGAGAAAGCCCAATTCTTCTATGAAAAATTGGTATGAACTTTTGCATTACACACATGTATGAACATTTGATTTGACAAGAGGGAGGATGCAGTGAATTGAGAGTGGGAGTGGGAAAGATTGCTGGCAAAGTGGGGTAAATTCGGTTTATGGGGATAAAACTGGATCAAAATTGGATTGATGATGAATGATAAAGCAAAAATAATGTTGAGGTGCTTTTTACAGTGGAATTATATATAAATCTAGATTGTTGTATACCATTTAAAGTCCAGATTTTTAATACGTATTATGTACACCCTACATAGATTTCTTAAAAATGATTAATCCCCAATTCCAACATAAAAAAACGAAAATTTAGTTGAACATTATTTGAATGTAGCCCTTTCTAGAATACTGTATATTAATTGGTAAATTTCTTCTACTTAATATATACAACTTTTGATTGAATCTCTTTGAGTGTTTGTTCATTTAGTTAATATTGGCGCATGTCTTACATAACAAATTTAGTTTTATAAATTAAAATTTCATTTTATTGACTAGTAGAAAATGGTCACAAAAAAATAAGCTGTGAAAAACCTTTTTTATCAACTTTTACCAAATTCGCTGGGCATTTCGTTGGCTGTCATAGTTTGAGAGAGCTGTCATAGCATAAAAACTTAGTTAAACACCACCAATTATGCACCTATAAATTTAAGTCAATTTAAGGGGATTTAAAAAAATGCTTGGCTGTGGGTGGGGAAATTGATTGAAAATCAGTCCTCTGTGATTTAGATTAAACATGTTATACATCATTTGATCAAATTTGATTGATTTTCTTCTTCCCACCCTTGGGATTTTGAAATTTTTTTAGTTTTTGTCAAATCCTCTACATCTTGATCATCAACCTCTTTAATCATGGTTGGCAAGTTATGTATAAATCAATGAAACAGCATTTAAAAAGATGTGACTTATTTGAAAAAAACACACTGACAATTCATAAACTACCATGGAAAATACAACCACACCTTTTCAACTGCATCCAACAAACATATGCAGATAAAACTGAAATATTTTTAAGACTTTTAAGAACTATTGAACTATAATACTTTCAAAACTTAGTAAATTGAAATTTTTTCTTACTTTGATGAGGTACAAATTGGCGATACAATGAAGTTGTAATAGAACATGCCACTGAAATTGCAATCGCAGTAAATACAAGTTCAAGTACTTCGTATAAACAACACTCAAACGGCTCAATAATTCTTACCTTTGCATGGCACTTGCGGCGATAGAAGAACGGATGACATGAATCACACAAAGTCACATCGAAATGAGAGTCGACCCTTTGAGAGCAACTGCGATAGCAGACAACGCAGTGCCATCGAGAGTACAGCCAGTTTCTTTTTGCTACAAGTTTCCACCTTTTGTTTTCATCAGTGCAAAGTTCGGCGGCTTTATCGTACGAATATTGGGAATCTGGATCCGATGGATTTGCAACGCACACAATTGTCGGGCTATGAAGTAACCCCAGTCTTCGACAAAGTGGTTTCCACATAAGTTCAGCCTGAGCGTATAAAAGCCGACAAGTAGCCCCAAGACACGATAGTGCAGGTGCATCTAGGTATGATAATAATAGTTGCAGCATTTCTGGAGGTAGAGAGCCAAAGTATCTTCCAATATTTTCAATACCACTAGCTTTCATTGCTTGTACATACGACCTTGTAATATATCGTGGTCCTGAAGCTAAGATATCGTCTTTTTTTTGCTTAGATTTTTGCCTCTTCCTACGTGGACCCATCTTGAACTTTTAGAAAAACCAACTTACGGTTCGTCACCACCTTCGAACAGAACTTTAACAAACCACACAGAGATTTCTTAGGTGATAAGGCAGGCTGAAAAAAAAAGCTTTGTTAAGTGCTTACTGTCATATCTGTAATGAAATGTGAACTGGTGTGTTATGTAAATGAGACAATTCTTGACATATGTTCACGTAATTTCTTCTGAAATTCTGTCCACTTAGAACTGATAACAGCTAGAAAACTTTGCGGCAGCCTTTCACCTTGTAACTAGATACAGAAAAACTAAAAATTCTCTTAAATTAAATTTGTGACAAATATTTAAAATGTAAACAATATTCGTTTATCTAAACACGGCTATTACATTAGAACACTCCACACTTGTAACGTCTCAATTTTAGTTTTTGTTAGGGCTGCTAAATTAAACCTGAGATGAGCCTGGGGCTGGAGGTCGTATTTAAAACCTCGAAAGTTTTGCAGAATCCAAGTTTATTTTTTTCTATCACAGTTCATTGATTTTTTCGATACAGACTTTTTTTGGAGTTATTCTTAGCAACAGTAGTAAGACTTCTCATGAATTAAACCATTATACAGTTAATTAACCATCACACAAAATGTTTGGGAAGAACGTTTCTGATAGGATTGAGCCGTGCGCACAGTGTAAGGTTAGTTTTAAAGTCGACCGCTTAAAAAGCTGAGTTTTTTTTCACGACAATGTGTTTAATGATTGCTTTTCGTTTACGTGCACATCGCTATGGGCAAAATACTATCTAATTCAATTTGTGAACTTGTTAAATAACTGTTTAATATGCACGCTACGGCTGCTTATAACAAGCATGCAAATCTTTATAAATAATCTCAATTTAACATAGCAAAGTGACACAAAGCTTGTGTTTTTAATCCTACATGAATGACAGTAAAAATGAAGAAAATAGTAATAGTAGCTTATATCTTTTTGTACGTAGTCGTTGATGCGTTTTGGAAAATGTATCATGTTATTTATAAATACAAATATCTTCCAATGAATGGCGAGCTAAACAACATTTATTTAGACAGGTCTAAGAATCGATAACACCCCTGCTCGACAACGATATGTAAATGTTTGGCCGCACAACAAGAACCTCATAAATATACAAGCAAAATTTTAAAATTCATGTACTACATTTATTGTTTAGAACATGAAAATTAGGATCTTTGCTAATATAGTTAGGGATTTCAGAAGAGGAAAATCTCTGCCTTTACTAAATTCACCGATTCCGAATCGTCGTACGTGTTGGTTGATCTCACGATACGAAAAGTGAAGATCACTGGAACAAAATCACAGAAAATAAATGTTATTCAAAAAAACTCACGTTATTCCACAGAGTCACTTCCGAATTTAAAAATGCAAACGAAATATATACAGTTAACATTCAAAGCGCAAGGAAATGTTGCTTCTTACAAGATTGTTAAAAGCATTTCAATTTTACTCTCGATTGTAAATTCCCTCGTTCTAGCTTCGACTATTTCAAAGTTCTTCCACCGCGAAAATTAAAAATTGATACCTAAAACGCTGACATGTGGCTCGAAGAATTATGCATGAAGAAACTCTACCATTATTTAACCTTCCTTTGAATTTGATGGCTTTAGATCGGAGAAGAAAAGTTATAAACTGCCGGGCTGTATGCCAGGCCTGGTGTCTAGTACCGTCTCTCCTGTCCGAAAGAAGAAATAAACTTCAACAAGCCAGAAAAGAAAGAGTTTCGATTCTGTCTTTAACGCCTCACAGATTTCGCCGTAATAACAATTACCAAATTAGAATTTTCGTCTTGGTGTGAAGATCTAGAATATTATTTAACTCTAAATCTTTGTCGTTCAAACATCTTTTCTTCACGGTGTTATTGCACTTTCTACCCGAGAGTAGGGGAATCCTTTGGACGAATGTTCTGTCCGGGCAAATGCAAGAAATTTTCAAAATCGGAGAAGAACTTGACGCTTTTTTTCTTTTGTGAATATGCATTAGTCTCTCGTCAAAGAAATGAGGCGATCGCTGAAAAAAGTAGAGATGGACCTTATATTCTATTGCCTAGATTATTTGAACCGTCCCTTCGTGTTAGTGAGTTTTTACGATTAGTGTTGTTGTTGTACAGCGAAAATGTGTCACGGCAAATTTCCAACTCGAGACTTCAATGGCGAACATAAAGTATTTACAAGTTTTGCTTCTTAGTTTTAGATCATTTAGTTCACGAAAAATTGCAAAACTACAGCCGAAGATTGCTGAACCTGAAAATTTTCGAGAAATAAGCGAGAAAAACTTGGTGCAGATACAAACGAAGAATTTCCCAAAACAAAAGGTCGTTGTATGACCGCTTTTAACTAAATCACAATAGCTTCTCGCGTTGATCTTCTTTAATAAAAGTTGCTTACCTTGAAAGGGAACGTGGTTGATCCTTTATGATGAATACTTTGGTTGAAACGACCAAACTCAGGGAAAAAATATTTTTAGAAGTAACAGCTTCTATAAACGCCGTGCCGTCAAAGTTGGAGTGTGAAAATAGCTAAAACTTTCATCAAAGCGCGAATATTTAAATACCCCCTCACGTAACTTATTAGAATTGTCCAATCAGAAGTGTGATCAAATTCGTCTGTCCAATGACGAGGTGCGATCATCATTTAAAATACAAATGCTACAACGCTTTGGCCCTGATGTGTTGAGGAACAATGGAATCTGACCATTGAAGTCCTCACTGCACAAAACCTGCCAAGGAATTGACTGCCATCTAACAAACACTTCCTTTGTTTCGCAAGATTATGCAAACTGCAGTTTAAATCAGGAATAACAATAACCTCTATTGTTGTGAATATTAATGTCAATAGATAAATAAAAACAACTTTAAGCGAAAAGATATGATCGCTTAACTCTTTTTTAACTCATTTCGATTTCGATTTTTAAAAGCTTGTAAGCTTAATATTTCTCAAAAGAGGGGCGACAGCAACTTTAGACGGGTTGATAATTTGCATACTTAGCCTTTTTGGGGTTTATCATTTGAATATTGTATTCTTAGAACTTATAAACGGAACTCGCAAGTGTTACTTGAGTCGTTTATAATAAATTATACTGTTAGAACGTGCAAATATGTAGACCCGTACTTAGTCTAACAGTTAGATCTTGACAGAATAGTTCCATTTTTTAGGAAAATTATTTATGTTTTTTGAGTAAAATTCTGCATATTCCAAATTGTGCTTGCAAGATGTTACCCAAAAGTTTAGCCCCTGCAAATTTAACTTTGAAACTGAATTGACCTGTATAAAAACAATTTAAGATGGTCTTACTTTTCAGTTTTTATTCACAGTTTTCATTTTTATCGACTTCATATTAGCTTTTGTCAGAAGGGAAAATGAAAAGTTCCTTTGCGACGTAACAAGACACATCTTTGTCTTTCACAATGTGTGGGACACAATCAATAAGCAAGCGATCAATCCATCTCAGTAAAACTTTCAGAGAACATTCATCATCATTCTACTTTCTTCAAATTTTGAAATTCCTAAATCTTTCCGCCATCCTCTTCAATGTGACGGATGTCTTTTCCAGTTCTTTGTGGTAAATACTAATGCTTTGTAGTTTGTTATTTATGCAAGCAAAAAAATATTTTCCTTCGGTACCCGCAAAGCTTATATTGTCTCTAATAATTTTAAGTTAATTTGAATTTTAAGTTATGTCGCTGTGGTTTGTCCTGTAATATTGTAAACTTTTGTCAGTGCCGTTTACAAAACACCATATTTATACTTTATCGCAATCCAATCAGTTCAAGGTGCGAGCAGTTTGGATACATGAGTGAAATGTTTTATTAAGCTTTTGGTTTTGTCTTCGAAATCAAAACAGCCTTGCAAAATCCATAAATTTTGGACAGTTATCCACAAAACTTTGCACTTTCTGTTTCGATTTCACTCTGTCGCGCTGTAGACTTGTTCAGATTTGATGTTTTTTTGGTGTTTTTTTCTAACTAGAATTGCAATTAGAGATTGCTACATTTAAATGAAACTCAAAAAGTTCAAGCCAAAATTTGCGTAATGTTTCAATTTTAGTCAATACAAATGTTTCAAAGACGCATTTTTATCAAATCATGTTTTAAGTTCTAAGTTAATTTAGGTTATTTGTCATAACACTTCAGTTTTACGAAAGGAAAAAAAACATACGCCGTCACGCGTACACAAGACAAGACTATATTTCACATTTCACTGTTAGATTTTAAAATTTATATTTAGGTTCACATTATTTCTAGACAAAGATATATAATTCCAAATATATAAAATGTTAGGTTGATATCCGTGAAACAGTGCTCAATACATGTAAGTAGAGCATTTATTCCAAATATATATATATATGTAGATTGGGAAATCTCTAGTGTCTAAGTTAACTTTACAGTTGTCAAGTTAGACACTAGTCATTTTTTAGACATAAAGTGATAAACAGCAAACTCAAAGAATGTTCATTCGTGGCATGGAGTTTTTCAAAGCGAGAGATTGATTTAGAAACTTGTCGTTTTAGTTCTGTATTTATTAGGTTTTTTTTAAATCAAGTACCGTTTGTTTTTTTGAGTAAATTCAAAATAAGTATAGGGCTTTTCAGCTTATCTGTCATTTCTTCCCATACATCATGCAATTGCCATGGTTTTATGGTATGCCGGATTATCATTGTTTGTTCTGTAGCGCGTTTTGTAGAAAATGCCTTTGGACGAATATCTCGTATTGTATGTATGTGTTTTGCAAGCGTAACGGAAGTATCGCGACAAAGATACCCTTACAACTTTACTAGTTTTTTTATGCCATTTATAGATAAGGTAAAGTGGTTTTAATTTGAATATAAAATTATGTTCAAGTGTTGGCAGATTAAGAATAAGAAGGCCCCGTCTATATACATGAGCAGTTTTTAAGGCATTCCTGGAGGATGAGGCGACTTTCGAATTATCTCGTTTTTTCGACTTAATCTTGCAGATGTATTGTAAATTAATAAAACTTACCACTTTCAAAGGTCAAAAATATTTTTAATCGTACATAATTTTGATCACAAAATCGTAGTTAAGAGCCGTGTTTTCGCGCAAGTTATGATATTCAACACCGTTTTTCACAGTA
>JAOTRI020121528.1:0-12113 GCA_028564885.2 Zoanthus sanctaehelenae
GGTTGGTCCTTGTGGTGTAGTGGTTAACACGTCGGACTAGTAAACCGAAGATGTGGGGTTTGATTCCCGCCGAGGGCATAAATATGATATTTTTCTCTTAATTCTTTCTACATGAAATGCAGAGACTTGTTTGTAATTTGAAAAGGGATATAGACAAATCTTTGCGTAACCATCTTGATAGTAGGTTCCATGTTTCAGGTGTCCATGCCCCCAACCCCAGAATCTCCTACAGTCCATCCTCAGTCTACCACAGGAACCCCAGTCTCACAGCCTATTGTTTACACCACAGAAACCCAAGCAGTTACCCACCCTAGTGTGCCTAGCACAGGGAACCAAGTAGTCTTGCAGTCAGGTGTAACCAACACAGCAGGCTATCCATTAGTTACAAGCCCAACATTATCCTTATTATTATCCAGTCTTTTTAAAATACTTCACGTCATCCCCCAGAACAAGTCTGTCATCAATCATGATCCCAGGGACATAATTTTTTTGTGTGTCAGTTGTCCAGGCATCTACCCCAGTAACCCCTACAGTTTATCCTCAGTACACCACGAGAACCCCAGTCTCATAGCCTATTATTTACATCTCAGGAACTACAGCAGTTTCCTGCCCCAGTGTGCCCAGCACAGGGAACCCAGTAATTTTGCATTTCAGTGTCACCAACCTAGGCTACCCATCATTTACTAGGCCAGTAACACTCAGTCCTAATTTTTATGAATCTCTAAGTTGTCCCCCAGTACAAGTTAATTATCAACCATGGTCTCGGGCGAATAATTTCCCTGTGGGGATAACATCTTCCTCTAGCTCTGATGTTCGATCAAACAAAAACTTCACTTCCTGTTTTTTCTGGTCAAAGAAAGGACTGGCCTGAGTTTAAAACTGTTTGGAAGCAACTGGCTGAGAGCGCGTATACTAATCAGGCTGCATTAGCAAGTGAACTGACGAGATCAGTTAGAGGGGAAGCTAAGGAACGCATCAAGTCAGTATATGTTACAAAATCCGAAGCTTATGAGATTATGTGGAAAAAACTTGAAACTTTTTATGATGATACTAGTGCCAGTGTTCAATCTGCACTTGATGACCTCTCTACAATAACTGCTGTCAAGGAGGGAGGCTACAAGGGACATGCTCAACTGGAGGAGATAAAGAGAGTAGGCACACTGACCATGAGAGATGTGGACTTTGTAGGTGATTTGCATTCCATGGTAGAGTGGATTAGGAAGTACCATGATCTGTCAACAGAGGTCAAAGTTCACCCCTTCTTGCATTTTATGAAGTTTCTAAAATGTGAGAGGGAGGCAGTAAGTCGTTTGGCTGAGAAGCAGCAATAAAAATTTGGTACAGAAACAGCAAAAGTTGCAGGGCGTGGTAAGGAGCAAACCCACTTTGGTAAAAGTGCAGACACCCCCAAATCTAAGAAAGAGTATTTTCAATGTGCGTACCATGCCCACCGTAAATACACTGTTAAGCACACAACACAAGAGTGTAAGGTGTTTCAGTAGTTAGGGGTAAATGGCAGAGAATGAAAACTTGAATATTTAAAGCAGGTGAGCGCATGCTTTAAATGCTTTGGAGATTATCTGAGAAGCAAGTGCCCTAGTAAGCAACTCTGTAGTAAGTGTGGAAGTGATAAGCACCATGTTTTGTTATGTATATCAGTAAAAGAGTCTGATAGTAAACCCCATGTATCCTATTCAACAAGTCAAAGCATGTGGTGTTAATAAGAAAGTAACTGTGTTTTGTGTTAGTGGTTCAGACACCACTTATATTATTAACCAAGCAGCATAAAGGATTAAAGCTAAGAAGCTGAAGAACTACACACTTGATGTGATCACTATGGGTAATGTATAGAAGGCGTACGACACAGCACAGTTTCCGTTTTCTCTAAATATTGTTACCGGTAAGAAAGTTGAGATCATTGCGTAAGGCATGGACAGAATCACAGGTCCAGTTAGTCAACTGGACATGCGCACTTTTGCAGAATTGTTTCTTGAGTATGATCCTGAATCTTCACAGAGAAAGTCCACGAGCGTTGACATTCTTTTGGGGTGTGATTATTTCGGAGTACATCCTAAGAAAGAGGTAGCACGAAATGGAGATAATTTAAGTGTTATGTCGGGCAGCTTTGGAATCTGTCTTCAAGGTAATCATGGTAAGTTAAGAGAGGAAACAGTACATGATGTGAATCTTGTCAAGACCATCTATAACTATAGAATTAGTTCAGGGTCTTACCATGTTCGCTTAAATAGTCATGAGGAGCTTCGCCCAAGTGTACATCCGTGCACAGTGGAGACTTATATGGTTGCGAAACAATGCAAGCTAGTGGACCCTTATCTACTAACTGTCGCTGTGGCAAGTGCCCAACGGTTGGACACACGTACTCCTTCAGGGAAGAGCAGGAGTTGAATATGATCCAAGAGAATCTAGAGTATGACGAGGACAAGCAGTAATTGATAACAAGCTACCCATGGATCACAGACCCAACAACTTTGCCTGATAATTATAAGATAGCTTTGGCGACTCTTAAGAAGACGGATCGGACCCTACTCAAAGACGAGCAGTGGGCTAGTTCATAACAGAGGCAGATAGAAGATATTGTGGAACATGGAATTGCTCGGAACCTGCGTTCTATATCTGTCATTTTGCGGTCGATAATCCCCGGTCTCAGTCTCCACCCGTGAGGATTGTTTTTACTTCTAGCCAAGTTTGTCATGGAATATCTTTGAACTCGTACTTAGCCAAAGGCCCCAATTGTTATATGAATAATTTACTGGGAGTATTGATACGATGGAGGGAAAAACAAGTGGCATTAGTTGGAGATATCAAGATGTTCAACTCAGTTTTGCTGAAGCCATTAGAACAACATTGTCACCGCTTCTTGTGGCGAGACTTGAAGACCAATAGTGCCCCGATTTGTATGTCATGGAACGAGTCAACATGGGTGACTCAGCTGCGCCGGCCATAAGCACAGAGGCTATCTACAAGACAGCGGATCTTTTCCAGGATGAAAGCCAAGCTGCTGCGGATCTCCTAAAGAATGAAGATTTATGATCCCCTAGAGCTTGTCTGCCCTTTCACATTGATCGGAAAGGTGCTAATGAGAGAGACATGTATGGGAAACATCGGATGGGATGATCAACTTCCAGACGATCTACGGTGTAAGTGGTCAGACTTCTTTAGCAACATGTTTCAGCTTGAAAGGTTGGAGCTTGACCGATGTCAGCTTTTGTCAGATGGCAACTACAGCATGGCGGCTATGCCAGCTAGCCTATTATGGCGAAGTGTCATATAAGCCCCTGTAAACAAGCTCTCTACCCCACAGATGGAACTGAATGCAGCAGTTCTCTCCAAGCGAGGCCGCAAGGTAATCGAGAAAGAGATGAGGTTCAACTTCGGAAGGGCTCTACAGATAGAAGACTCCGAGACCGTGCTTAACATGATCAACAAAACAAGCACTCGCTTCAAGGTCTACGAAGGAGTCAGAGTTGACGAAATACAAGCTGCCATGGAAGGCGACATGTCATGCTGGGCGTGGATGTCAGGAAAGGACAACACCGCAGACTGGCTTACACGTGTTCGATCACCTAACGATCTTCACAAGGACTCCCACTGGTGGAAACGTCCCCCGGTTCTTAGCAGACCCATAGAGGAATGGGGACTGAAGTTTGGTTTACAGCACGAAGATCCTCTTCTCAGGAAGAAAAAGATTAGTGTTACAAATGTAACAAAGGTGAGCGACGCAGACACCCCTCTTATCGACTACAAGCGTTACAGTGACATCAACCGTGTCATATGGGTTGTTGCAAGACTTCGAGGGTTCGCAAAGAGAAAATCATTTTCAGGAGGAAAAACTTTAGTTATCGGTGCTCGAGACCTGAAAGAGGCAGAAGATTTTGTTGTGAAGGATATTCAGAAGTCATTACAGAGTGAGATGATGAGGTCTAGTCGTAAGGGCGGAAAATGTGGACGTTACAAGAGACTGCATCCTTCCCTAAATAAAGACGGTTCTGGGCCATTGGGAAACGCTTGAAGAACTTCAATGCCATGAACCCGGATTCAAGATTACAAAAGTTGCTTCCAGCAAGCCATCGCGAAACTCGCCTGTTCATGGAGCGTGCTCATCGTTCCGGTCACAGAGGGCGTGATACCACGCTCGCTAGGTTTAGGCAGTACTACTGGGTCTCCAATGGAGGGAATTTAGCTACATCAATCAGAAGGAATTGTCAGTTGTGCAAGCTGCGCGAGGCAAGTCTTTTAGAGCAAGAGATGGGTCCTCTCCCAGACGCGCGGCTCCGGCCGGCTTCTCCTGTGTGATGCTCGATCTGTTTGGCCCCTACACAGTCCGAGGCGAAGTGCAGAAGCGTACAATAATTATTGGAAAGGCTTACGGTGTAATCTTTACAGACCTCACCATGAGAGCAGTCCACATCGAAGCAGTGTTTGGATATGACACAAGTTCATTCCTCATGCCACTAAGCAGGGTATATGACCCGGTAACCGTCACTGGTTTTTTCATATACCCTGTACTCTAATTGGTTTTTAAAACTGTAGTTATTATAAATGTAAAAAAAATGTAAAACACTGAGTACAAACAAAGATGTTGAGCATATTTGCAAGCGTGCGTGGTTGGCCTGAGGAAACATACAGCGACCCCGCTTCGCAGATGATCGGAGCAGAACGTGAGCTGAAGAAGCACTGGAAGAAAATAGATCGAGAGGAGCTACGAAGGGCAGCGGCAGATAAAGGTTTAACTTGGGTGTTTGGACCAGGTGACAGTCCAGCAGAAGAAGCCCTTGTGAAGAGTGCGAAGCGCTTTATCCACTTTCCAGTTCATGACCAGCGGTTATCAGTTCCCGAGTTTCAGACGCTGTGCACTGTCCAATCTGTTGAATGGACGGCCTATAGGCAACCTTCCAAGTACTGGTTCAGGAGTGAATATTTTGACGCCCAACAGTCTGCTGTTACATCGGATGGCAGCCACAAGGATTACGTATCACCACACGCTATCATCTTGTTCAAGCAATAACCGATGAATTCTGGAGAAAGTGGACGGAACTCTACGCCCCTACCTCTTATATCGTAAGTGGCATACCGCCTACCGCAACCTCAAGGCAGGAGATATTGTGATAGTCGCTGACAAGAACACCCTGCGTGGAGAGTATCGTCTCGCAGAAGTGAAAGAAGTGTTTCCAGGCTGTGATGGTAAAGTGCGACAGGTAACAGTGAGGTACAAGACGTATAACGTTGGCGAGGAAGTGCGAGAATACAGTGGCGCAAGGAACATTACTGTCTCCAGGAGCGT
Source organism: Zoanthus sanctaehelenae (assembly GCA_028564885.2). Lineage (NCBI taxonomy): Eukaryota > Metazoa > Cnidaria > Anthozoa > Zoantharia > Zoanthidae > Zoanthus > Zoanthus sanctaehelenae. The sequence goes on from JAOTRI020121528.1 coordinate 5,303, forward strand.
GCATCGTCTTGCATTGTTGGTTCCCGTTGACTGTGATGCGGAGCAAGCAGAAGAAGAATTCAAGAAAGAAATAGAACTTGTTTAATTTTATAGTAACTAGGTAGAAAGACGTTGACATTTTGCATGTGTGAACCCTAGAAATGTTATAGTATGTAGTCCTTGCAGTGTCGCGATCACAGCGACACTCCTACCGGAAGTAATATTAGTTATTAGTTCGCGCGACCGCAACCCTGCGTGGTCAGTGGTCATTCTTGGAGAGAAGGCATTATGGCGGCGCCCATAGTCGTTTGTTTTTTTTAGTGCACACGAGTTTTACGATTGAAGAAGGCACTGAAGTGTAAGCATTTTGAGTTTTGTTTTTGTCTTTTATGACTATTTAGTTGTGTAACCTTACTGATAACATAAATTTTGTAGGTTTTGCCGTCTACGTATGCTAGTCAGCGTAACGAGTTGAATAAAGTTCAGTTTGTCTATAATTTGGTGCTCAACCCACTACAGTCACTGCTGACAGCTGACGTAAACTTTTTTTTCAGAACTGTTCTATATTTTGTTTCTTCTTGTATTCGGTCATATTACTGTTTTTTAAGACTCGCAGAAGTTTGAGCGGAATCAAATCGTTATTGAAGCATTTAATGATGAAATTGACTTTGATAGAAACTTCATCGGAGACATCTTAAGTTAAGTTATAAACATATTCTCTGTGAACCACAATTAATAATTTTCACAATGTTTTCAGATCACAAAAATATCGATAAATATTAATGACGGTTTTAAGGGGGGTGGGGGGGGGGTCTCGAGAGAAACGTAAAATTGACATTTCTAGTGGGCCAAATCGATATATGAGATTTCCCTTAGGAATGTTAACCGTTGCATGTTTCTCTGTATGTTGGTGTGTTGGGCAACAATTTGCTTATACTGAAAGTATTTCTGCGATAGACTTTTTGACATCGCGGTCCTATTTGTCTAAGAAAGTTCGAGTGGCAGTAAACACGTGCGCTTTGCAAGCGCCTACTTTTTTCCTGTCTTACAACATAGTATTTTTAGAAGTTGCCGATCACGCAACGCTGTGTGCTAGTCTACATCTTTTGGGAAAGCTGTAATATCGTAACCCATTGAGTTCTTGTACGATGATACGCTGCTCTTCCCGTACATTTTTGACAAACCATGAGTACGCGATCCCGCGAGACTATAAGGCTTTTCCTAATCGGTTATTAAGTAATAATCCGTATAAGAACTAGGGAGCTCTGTAACATACATAAGCAAAAATGTGTTAAATCTTTATCTAATTATTCAATTAATTTCGCAAATCTGATTAGCAGAGCGATCTTTTTGCAAAAAAAATACAAAAAAACTACCTGACCGGCCCCTTTTCATGTTTTCTATTTCTTATGTTTTGGCCGAGTTTAAACGAAATCTGCCGTCGGAAAGTGCCGGGGCCTAGCTTGAAATTCGCATGTGCTCGCGAGGTCCGCCATATTGGTTTTCTTTGAAGCGACGAGACGTGCAAGCAAGCGTTTGGATCATTTTTATTGTTATATTGGCAGTTTAACCACTAAAATTACAAAATTTTTATTCAAGAGAAGTATTTCATTGCTTTTACCAGCCGCTGTGTTTGTCTAAAGGACTCAGTTTGGGTTTTTCTTGCCCTTTAAGTCGGAGGGATATTGTTTCCTGTCAAAAGAGAGACGAAAAATAGTTTTTCAAAGAAACACAAGGTAAAATTCAGAAAATATGCATTTTGGGAGTCTCAGAAGTAAAATTGTTGAAGCTGATATTAAGAAAAAGTTTGAGATAACAGCATTTGATCACGCTTTCATCGATTCACCCGATGGACCTGCATTCTATAGTCGAGCCGAAATATGTAAATCATGTAGCTTATAAGTTTATTAAGAAAACATATAATCTTTTGAAAACTGGACCAAGATGAACTACCTATACCCATTGTAGAATATTTATAAACAGTGTTCTGTACTAGATAAATGGAAATGATTTTAAAAACTATTGTTAATTAATTTAGAAAGCAATATCAATACGTTTTATTGGTTATCAGTTTAGAAATCTTGTATGGAGTAGGTGAGCGTTTCTTCGGCCCAGAGCCCATAGGCGATATTTCTTAATTCTAAGTACAATCTCGATACTTTCTCAAAATGGTTCACACGATGACAAAAAGAAGGTCGAAATCTAAATTTTGTCCCGAAATGAACCTGAGGAAGTTACAGGGACAGCTTTTGAACTTGGCAGCCTTGTTTAAACTTATTTGATACTCTTGGAGTGTGGGGGTAAGGATGAGAGACAACAGCTACTCGTGGATAGCACCGTCTTTGTGTGAGGGAACAAAGAGGGAAGCAGGGAAGAGGTCACATCACTTGAATTTTTCTAAGAAAATTTTAGTGATGAATTCCTGAACAACTATCGCCTCATATAGGGTCTGAAAAGATGAAAAGTATAGATATGAATAATAAGTGACCAAGAGATAATTAACTTGTCAATGAGCCAATATGAATAAGAGCTCAGATTATTCCCACAACTGCATCCAGTTCTCGAATAAGTGCAAGACTATCCTAAAAGCATTTTGTGGGATTCTAGCTTTTTTTTGCCACAAAAAATTGATCTTTAAAATTCCCATTCGACCACCCCCACAGATGTTGACTGCGTTTTAGAAGTTGAATAACAAGTGACTTTACTTCAGAAACGTCTAAAAGCTTTTGATTTGCATTTTTAGAGAGGACTAGAGAAAAGATTGTTTTGATTTTCAATTTTTCAGGCATATTGTAAAATATGAAGACGGTTCGACGTCACATACTTCGAGCTTTGACTTTTTTTGCTATATTGGGTTGGGCGTGGCCGTTAATTGAACTTTACAGCTAAGTACTTTGATTTGAAAAAAAAAATTCTCGAAATACTTTTTAGTTAATTATGAAGATGCCAATTACTCATGATCAAAAACTTTGTTCGCTGTACAAATACTTTTAAAACTCAAGCTTTGTTATCTCTCACTATACTTTACGTACACAAATTAACCCATCCATATTTGATCACGATCTTTCAACAAAGACATCTCTTATACTTAAATAAAAGAATTTCATTTTCCAAATTCTTTGTTAAGCATCTTGATATTTTGATTGATATGAGTCTTTGATATAAAAAACATGCGGGCCATGTATGCAAATAGAATCAGTACAGCTAAGACACTTTCCACCTCAAAATGTATTGAAAAAGATAGATATAAATCGGAAGATTTGATTTGGGAGTTTTTATTCAAGTTCATAACAGAATCTATATCTTTATAACTAAGATTATAATATTAGTCTCAGGCTGCAGACCGGATTTCTTTAATTCTTGTCAGCTTTACTTATTAAATGACTCCTATTCATAGTTGTGGCATGGTCTTTTTTAGTGAAGGCCCTTTAATATCAAAATGCTATTACTAACAATACTTCGTTAAAAGGGTTAATTTCTTCATTGTTTATTAATTTCAAGGGCTATCTACGTATTCTGTGAAACTATCTGAGTGGGTTTTTAATGTCTTGCTTTCATTTGTTTTTGAGCCGCATCTCTTCTTTGTATTCGAAACGTCTGAACTATTTTTATTATAAAATATTTCATTTTTCACTCGCCAAATCTGAGTTGAGTCTCTGCCAAAGGAAAGTCCAACTTCGTGAAGGCTGTCTTGACTTAAAGAGTTGGGATATGGTGTTGGTAGACGAGGACTACCAGAAGGAGAATTTGGCGCTGAAAAAGGCACCTTTCTTCTGTTTAGTTTATCTTGTATATATTCCGCATCCAAATTAGTGTTTAAGTGGTTTAGTTCATTGCGTCTTTTCATTTCAGTTTGTAGTGCCTCCTTGTACAATTTACAGTTTTTTTCCACATAAATGTTTTCTTTTGGGTTTCCTCTACTTTTTTCTTTTTTTCTCCTTACTTTTAAAGCGTCCTTTGGTAATTGCACTGGAACTTCTAAAGGGCTTGTAGGGCTTTCACTGTCTGAATTAGAATTTGAAGATGTTACATTTGTAAGGCAAACTGGTGTCAATAATATAGGAGGTAATCTATCTTGAAGCCTCTCGGACGCAGACACTTTGTTTCTGTTGGACGAATCTGCCCGCATGCTTTCTTCTGGAATAAGACGAGGCAAGAAGTAATAATCTTGAGACTGCTTTTTCTCCTTAAGTTTTGATGAATGATGAATTTTAGTTATCGCTGGAAATACTACTCTAGATGAACAGATATTGCTGCCATGACCATTTTTTTCGATCTGTGAATTTATATCATCAGTGGAAGATTTAAAGCGTACACTTTTTGGACTTATCGCATTGATCTCTTTTGTTGTGTGCTCAGATTTCTTATTACCAGAACGTGCAAACTTCTTCCACTTCTTAATTATTGCGTATGACATCTTTTTCTTTTCATCGTCTGCCGCTCTACAGGAGTCGATAGTAGATTGAATGTCACCATCATTCGTCTTTTTATCTTCCAAGGCCAGTAGTACCTTGTCTGTTGTTTCCTCCAGATGAAGCTCTTGAGTGGATGAAAGACCGTTGAGAGTTTCCGTTTCATCATTACGCATTTCTTGACGAGCTTTCTTGTGTAGTTCTTGTGTCTTTGCTTTTCGTTCTGTGTTGTTTTCATTCGCATCGTTTTTCTCCGGAGAGTCACTGTCACCAGTAGACACCTTGTATTTGTTCGCTCTTTTCATTTATCACCGTTTTCAAAACGTAGTAAAATAAACTAAGTGCTTGTTGCAAGCGGTTTTTTTATTTGTGTGGTTAGCAAGTTTAAAACTAAATACTAACTACTAAGAGATTTGTTTTTGAAATTAAGCAATTTTATAGCTGTCACTGTTGCTCGTGTTAATAAGGTTTTAGCGGAAGTACTATGAACTATTCCAAAAGAAAACCTCATTAACTTTTGACCATCTCATTCAAATCAGTCATTACAGTGCAGTAAATAGTACCTAGGTGTAAATCTATTATGTTCCCAAAACGATAGAACAAAAAGTGTTAGCTGAGCCAATCTCTCAAACAGAATCTGTTCACTCCTCGTCAATCCATATGCATAGATCAAATATAACTCCACAAAAGAAAGAAAACAAAGATTTTCACATTCATTCAACCATGCAATTATATTTAAACTAAGTTTTTAAACTTTACTTTGAAATGAATATAGAATTTTCAAATTAATGTGTACAACATTTGGGGAAATTAAATAAAGACAACTTTGAAGTGACATCTATAAGTATCAAAAGAAATAGATTCATTAAAAAGTGTTTTTGTTCTTGTATCTTGTAGAGAGTGCAATAAACTCCTAATTCCATCATAATATACACTCAGATTCTAGAGTGGTTTGCATTAACTACTCACGCGGAGCGGCCACAAAGTCATAAACACAAAACAACACAAAGACAAGTTTTTACTTGAAAATGTTGAAACCAGTATAATTCTTATATAGCGCATTTATGCGATGGAAACTTGAATCAAGCAAATGAATGATAGGGCTTTCCTGAAATTTCTGGTAACTAAAATTCGTCAGTCATTTCACATTAGCTTTTCTATATTGAATGTTCAAGCAAACGTAAATACGCTCACAGTTGTTCACTAAACTTTTATTCTGAAACTGAACAGCGTTTTATATTTTCACCAGATAGTTTCTATGCCCTTAAGTGCTAAACCCTAACTCACGTCTCTGTTTGGGAGAGAACCAGCTAAAACCGGCTAGTAAGCTCTGAATTGACAATCTGTTCTTTTAATCTCATTAAGTTATTTAATACTTTAGGTTGACCGCTCTTCAAATTTTTATGTGCTTACTTTGTTTACTTACTGTATAGTAGTGTCTTTACTGTTATTTAGTCCATCTATAGATTATAATCATTGTACTTGTAATATGTTTTCAGCTCCCCCCGTCTCGATTAGTTTATAAGCTATTTGCGGGTGGGAAAATATTGCAATTAGTTATATTTTCAATTTTCAATAAAATTCGTTGTTGTTAAAAAAAAAAAATTCACAAAGAGTGGAGAAAAACTGCGAGTCTAAATCTAATCGAGATTGGGTCGTAGCGTACGTTCGTCAAACTCAGTGCATGTTTCAATTATCGCTAGCATGCATGTCTGTTAATACTACGGAAGCCCTGGAAGAGAAAATATTCTCAATAAGAGTTAATTTTTGAAAATGGGAGTTAAATTTTTTCAAATCATTACTGCCAATACGTAGTGACTCCAATGACTATTCTTTAAAATATTCCCTCAACCATTTTTAATCGAGTTAAAATCATTTTGTGTTTTAAATTTTAATAATCATGTTCATGTACTTCGAATTTAAAGTGTAAAAACTTTCACCGGTTAATTGTTAGCCAAATTTTAAATACGTGCACTCCGAAATTAAACGTTTTGTCGGTTTACTAAACCTTTTGTATATTTAAAGATTCAAGGTAGACTGTTTAATTATGGAATGTATTCAAATTAAATAATAGAAATCTTAACAGACATTGATCGTGATTGTTAGTGAACGAGTATGAAAGAGAAGAATAACTAGCGGTAGGCTAGTTTGAGCTGCGTCGGTGTTTCTAAAGAAACAATTTGGTAATAAAATTCTACACCGTAAAATAGAAATACTTACTGACGTTTCGGACGTTAGCAAAAAAAAAATTAAAAAAATAAAGGTCACGTGGTCTAGCTTTTTGACAGGTAGATGTGATGAATAGGGTTAGGGTCATTCTTAAGTCAGGTTAGGGTTGACGAATTAGGTTAGGGTTACGATTTGGGAGGTGGGGTTGGTTTTCAGGTCTAGGGATATCCTTTTGACCAAGGCAAAGTTTG
>JAOTRI020121539.1:0-12113 GCA_028564885.2 Zoanthus sanctaehelenae
ATTTGAGAACACTCGAGAAATGTAGAAAACACTCGCCTGTGGCTCGTGTTTTTTACATTTCCCTCGTGTTCTCAAATGGCCGTCGTGTTTTATCACAGTCTAAAACACGGCTCAGGCTTCTTTATTTGTTAAATAAGTACATGTTTTCGAGGATGGGAAAGGCTCGTACAATGACAATACGGAAATAATAGATATTTTTTATTCCAACCCACGTTTCCGAAGAGATTGGTGTTTCTGCCCTGAGCGGGACTCAAACCCACGTCTCCCTGATCACTACCTGATACTGGTACAATACATATTGTCAGCTGAGCGCTTGGTTCCTGGGGAAACAGCAAAACTTCACGAGCACGTGATATCTTCTCGTACGGTTTATGTGTTATGATTTGTTTGTGAATTTGACACGAAACCTTGTGATTCTCGAATCGGTTAAAGAATATTACATCGTTTGAAACTTTGTTTTCGTTCATCTGCGTGTTTGTTTCTAGAAACGTTCGCCATCCACTGTTCACTTTGACTCTACCCCAGTTGCTGACCAAATTTGTCTATTTCATTTTCTAATGTAAATGTGTATAGTAGTCTATTAATAAGCAACAAATGTTAATAAATGTCTTCCGATTTATAGGGAAGGTGCTTATGATCCCGACAACTCAGATGAAGAACCTCATTGAAAAATGTGTCTTAATTGAAAATGTACAAATGGTACTTTTTCAGGTTACCGTGGCAGTTGCCTCGGTCACTCAATTTGTACCTCAATAGCGTTATTTGTAAATGACGTAAAAGAAATTTGACTACCTGGAATACGAAGACAAACATAAAATTAATAATCAGAAATAAATTTAATCTTTTACGACTGTGAATTATTTCAATGCTTAAAAGATGTGTCAGTCGTGTTTAGGTAATGGTTTTGTCTTGCTGTGGTTCTAAATTTTATTTAGTAACCAAACGTATAAAACAATTCACTCGCATCTATCAGTTTGCGTAATTTGTTCTCGCATACATTATTAAGATTTTTTTTCCAAATAATTAGTGTTCCTTACATTGATTCCCTCATCTTATACCTAGAAGCTGTTTAGCGGATGCACCAAATCGTAGGCTAAATTCTAACTCTACGCGAACATTTTTTGCTTTTTATCACCTGCAGCACTGTTAAAACAATGGAGTTGACCGCATAATTATCTCATGCATGTTACTGAATAATATTAATTAAAAAGTACATATACTGTGTGCTTTAGATGTTTTCCTTGTTAACTATATTGATATTAAGGTCGAGGGTGTGGTTAAAACAATGCTCACTTGCATCTGAACATTCAAGTTACAATAGATTGTTTTCATCTGACGTCACTGCGGCCATATATTGGTGTACCATGAACAATAGAATTGTTTTCATTGTATGGGCCACCAACATGGCTGCTATGTCTATTGTATTTTGTGTATCTTGGGATTGTGTAAAAATGGATTCCCCTTGTTTTCTTGCGCAGCCTCGCCGCCCCTTTTCTTTTAGTCAGAGTGTATAACTTATATTTACTTCCTTTAGAAAGGAGATAAGCAAGACCAAAAAAGGGTAGTAAGGCTCCCCGTTTTTAAGATAGAACTCGGGACTTTTGCTTGGTATGCAAGAGATTTACTAGCCGAACAAAGCTTAGTCTTAGACGCACAAAAATCCGATTTACCTTTAAAACTAACTTATAAAATCTAATGAAATATAATAATATAAAATGTCAATAAAACTTTTTTTTTTAAAGAATAGTGACTTTAGTGTATTGTTTTTGGGAGCGGTTTTGAATTTTTATCAGCATTTTCTGTTGCAATAGTGTGCCATGACTCTTGAAAGGGTTTTTCTATGCATAAAATTTCCTTTATCAATAACTTTGGCTAAGTTGTCCGGCAGGTAGGGATAAAACACCGATGGGGATGGGGATGGCGGATGTGGATGGCGGATAGAAAAAGGCGGATGAAAGATAAAACGCGGATAGAAAAAGGCGGATGAAAGATACAACACTTGAAAATTCACAAAACCACTATACCGTGAATAACGTTATCCACTCATTGTCCAACCCCTTATTTAATCAGTTGCATAAAATTTTCACTCTAACTATCTTGCTAATATTAATCATGGCATTATGCATATGCATTTCGAACGGCCAGTCGTTTGCAATTGACTGATACTAGACAAGAAATAATCAAATTCTTAATATTGTACCTTCCAGCAAGTGAGTAAAGTAATTCAACTTCTATAAGATTTATTGTATTAATTTTTATTGAACTTGCGTGCTGGGAATTAATTATTTATATTCGTGTTAATTATTTCATTGTTTCTTTCATCCGAGTTTTATAGAATGGCAGTTATTTGGGTAATTTAGCTTCAACGTCGTTTGAGAAAGCAGCAGTTACTCTTGACTCAATTCATGTAAAACATAACTTTAATCTGGCATCGCATCAGTTTTTTTAGTGCGACCGAGTAATTTCTGGGATGAAAAATTCCAAAATCAAAACAGCCGTGCAGAAAAACTCTGGAAAAGCCCCGTTGCAAACAATAGACTCCTGTCATCACTTGTCATCTGAATGGAAACCAGAACACTTTTTAACAGCGGATTATTAATGTAAATGTCAAGATTGACAAATTTCTGGAAGTGCGACCGCAAAACAAATTTTCACAGGAAACACGCTGGAAAAGTATGCAAATTTCCTACGTGCGACTCGGGCCTTATTAAATCGAGTTTTGCGGGATCTGTTGCATATGGACAAGAAATACAACAACCAGAAGTGAATTGTTTCTAAATCGTTTCTAAATTGTTTCTAAATCGTTTACTAAATACAAAGTGTTTGAGCTGTATCAGTATATTACTGTTAATTGTGCCATTGTTTCTCTCATCCGCGTTTTATATTTCATCCGCCTTTTTCTATCCGCGTTTTATCTTTCATCCTGCCTTTTCTATCCGCATCCGCCATCTGTATCCGCATCCGTGTTATCCCCACCCGTTGTCCGGCTGCGTTACCAGCGTGGTTGGTAACATCGGACTAGTGCCGAAGATCTGGGGTTTGATTCCCGCCAAGGGCTATATTTGTTATTTTTCTTTTATTTCTTTCTATATATCTACACACCGAACGCATTTCCTTAACATTAATCTACACATAAGATCATATATGCGTACCCAAAATTTACGGGGTTCGACTTACCAAGAGAAAAAATATAACGCTCTGGGAACCCCTACAGTTCCATCTGACATAACATTGCGCGGCTGCGTTACTTAAGGTGTAACGCACTAGTGCCGAAGATGCATGTGGGGTTCGATTCCCACCAAGGGCTATATTTGTTATTTTTCTGTTATTTCTTTCTAAGTTAAAATCAATTTTGTGGTTATAGTCCCAAGCATGTTGTGCAACTTTGGAGCCCTTTTTATATAATTTTTATGTTAGATATGTGTTCTTTCTTGCGTGTACTGAAAGATATGCCTGTTTCCCCAATGTAGCATCACGAACAGTCAGAACAAGGAATTCTATACACATCTCTCTGCAACGTAGAATCCGGGCGGAATTGAAATTCTTGTGATAATGTTCTAAAAGGTCAACTAGCAACTTGGATATTATGCTTGCGGAGAAGTCGGGAGAGCGGCTGCGACAAACCATTGATATAAGGGAGCGAAGCAAAACCTTTACGTGAATTTTGTTAGGATCTACCAAATTATGAAACATGCGTACCAAATCTGCGGGGATATGTGTGTCTGATTGCAATGATTTTTTCTTTAAAATACTGGATACAAATTCAGAGCTATAACCATTATATTGCAAAACGCGAGTGACGTGGGCTAACTCCTGGGTTTTCTTGTCCGCTGTGCTTGGAAGATTAAGGGCACGAGGAGTTAAAATTGAAGTTACACTAGCTTTATGTTGTTTATCATAATGTGATTGAAAGTCTAAATATCTGTCTGTATTAATGGTTTTCTGTATATATCAACGGAGATAATACCATCTTAACGTGAAACTAAAGTCGGTACGTCTAGAAAAGCAATTTGCAGTTTGCACTGAAGAATTGAGTATTTGAATTTTAAAAACGATTAAATGTTTGAACGTAAGAATTGGATGTTTGAATTGAAGGATTAAGAGTTTGAACTGAATAATTGAATGTTTGAATTAAACGATTAAATGTTTGAACGTAAGGATTGGATGTTCGGATTGAAGGATTAAGAGTTTGAACTGAAAACTTGAATGTTTGAACTAAAGGATCAAATGTTTGGAATTTTGGCGGGGATAGATACCCATAAGTTTCAGACTTGGCTATGGCGGTAGCCTGATTTCATACAAAGGTTTGCTACTATTGGGCTAACAGGACTTTCCATCGCACACCAAGAACCTGTTTAAAAATATTATCTTTGTATGCATGAAATAATTATTAGAGAGGACGAACTCCAGGAGCCGGATTGTGTCATCAGTATTACTGAAAAGTCAGTTTCTGAGAGAGTATTAGTTGAGTCAGCTTCTAATTTTCTTCTAATACTAATAGAACCGGCGCAAGCTTTTCCACAGGAGACACACGCATAGCTGTAAAAAGGAGAAACAACATCTAGTGAGGCCATCACCTTGTTGTCATTGATTTTTAATTAAGATAGGAACGTCTTTTGAAAATTGCATGGAATTCCGGACAGAAAAAACATTTTGAGTTTCGTCCCGAAACTGTCCCGCGACGAAAAACATTGTTTGCATGAGCAATTTCACGCGATGTGAAAATAACCTCGTCTCATCCCGTCCGGGATAAATTTCATCTCGCGGGGGATGAGATTCAAACCGCTTAAAAGTGACGCTGCTCATCAACGTATACTCTCGTCAGGTCGGGGTGAGAAAAGATGAGTGTTTACATGAAACTTTCATCGCAAGAGCACTTTTTACATGGAAATTTCCATCCCAGGTTGCAACCTCATCCCTGCGCTTGGAACCGAGATGAGTTCGATTCAACCCGGGATGAACTCGTCCCGTCTCCAAACCATGTAAACAGTAATAAGAGTTCCTATGTCTATGAGATGAGAAGTCTCTCGTAAAATGGGTCCTAAGGCTCAAGCTCCGTATAGAATATCTATGAAAATGTTTCATGTAAAGACTTAACTAACTTTCGAACGGCAATATAAAACACAACTGAAGTCTCGCGGTGATTCGCACGGCTCATCGTTTTGCAATATCTTGATCGTTTCTATGATGTTTTTTTTTCAATTTGAGCGGCAAGAAATAAGAACAGATTTAAGAACAATTTATGGCTGAAATCACCAAAATTAAGAACAATGAACCTAATAAATTAACTGTTTATTCTTTTGTTTCACGATAAGTCACTAAATATTGTTCGCGACGTTAATTTCGACTGCTTACTGCTAGTCTTCTTTATCGCCTGAAGAAGACTAGCAGTAAGCAGTCGAAATGTCGCGAAAAAAATTTAGTGACTTATCGTGAGACAAAAGAATAAACAGTTAATTTATTAACTAACAGCAACGATGAATAATAACCTATTTCATAACAACAATGAACCTCTGAAAAGTTTACTGGTTCTTGTAAAATAACGTGTCTACTGGCAATATGTAACTATAATAAGTGCAACTGTATGTACACGATCAACATAAAACGTCGTGCGGCTCTCCTAGTCCTATAATTTATTCAATTAATGAATTGTTGTATTAAAAATATATATAAGGCTAAAAATGATTAAAAAAGTTAAAAAAGGATATAAAATTTCAAACGTTTTCGATCTACTTGATCATCTTCAACTTTTTTAATCATTTTTAGCCTTATATATACTTTTAATAATTTTATGGAGAACTCAATTTTAAATTGTTGTATTCATTTGTTGTGTTTTTGTATAGTTCAGTACCTGTTTGTCGGAGAGTGCTTTTGCGCATTTTTAAGGCATCGAAAATTTTCCGATATTCTCTGCGAAGAAGGATCCAAGTGTGAAACGTCAGTCGAAAATTTTTCTTCTTGCTACGGTGTAAAATATATCTTTTTGATTGGGTTCAAAACCAAAGGCAAATCGTGATCGGCTGTTGATTTTTTAAAAAAAAGAGGCTTCGGAAGACTGGTGCCAACTATTTCAAAACAAGTCGTTGTCATAGCAACAAGCAAGAGCGGGCGACGTGTGATTTGAATTAGCTTACGAGACGGAGAGAGGGCGCCGAGTTGTATTGCTCTTCATTTGTCTACTCGTTGCTAAACTAAGTTATAAAGTTACTGGAACATCTCACTAAAAATATCAATATCTTTTGTGGCCGATAACATTGCGTGAGTAAAACATTGAGGAAATCAAGATGTGCTTGGTTGTATTTCGGTTGTGATTGAAAACGCACACTCGTATGTGCTGAAGATATGCAAAAATACCAAACGTGGTATTAACAATCAGCAATTAGGGGTCGACGTTTTGGAATTATCATTCTTTTCGGAGAGAAAGAAGAAGAAGAAGAAGAGAGGATTTGCAATATTCCTTAAGAAAGTGAATGTTTCTATCCCCACCGCCGTGTGGAAAAAACTGTATTTATCTGGTGTCAAGTTTCTCATTCTTCGCCTCAAACGCTCAACGTTTCTTTCTTGTTTTATGCCCGTTATTTTTTCATTTTGTAGCATAAACAAAGTTTCATTGTAATATTTCGTCAATGTTTTGATTCTAACCGTTGGCTTGCGTCTTGGGTCTTTGCCCGTGTTTCACATTTGTATATTATGAGTGGAGGATTTCATCTGCCTTACTCAACAAGTTAAAACAAGAACATCGAAAATTACGGGCTAATTGTTATTATTCACAGGACGCCTTGCCATTGGAACGAACTAAAACTCAAATTTTCTGTTGAACCTGTTGCGAAAGACGTAAACTCTTTCAAATGATCGTCAATTAACCTTGTATTTGTTGGCGTATTGATTTAAAATTTCAATTACCAGAACTTTTAGGATACCAAAACAAAGGGCAAAAAATCCTCATATGGCTCTAAAGTGATCGTAAGACATGGAAAAATACGAAAATTTAGGGCTTGTTGGAGAAGGCTCGTACGGAATGGTGATGAAATGTAGGCACAAGGAATCGAACCAAATTGTAGCGATTAAAAAATTTATCGAGTCTGAAGATGACAAAATGGTCAAGAAAATCGCCCTGCGAGAGATACGAATGCTCAAGGTAAGCTAATTTCCGCTTTTTACCCTAATCATTATCAGTTAAAATTACTGAGGTGTAAACTAAATATTGACAGTAAAACTTTGCGTGTCTGGCTAGTAGTGCTGTAGGCATAGTTCGTAAAAGTTAATTATGTCATTGTTCGTCGGGCTGTTTCATCGCGTTGCTTTTCTTGTTCAAAAGAGTCGACACTTGATCTCGGTAAATATTCCATACGAACTGAACGCTGGTTTTCATAAACCTAATTTATAAACAAAAACTAAAATAAATGTTCCACATTCACCAAACGCTTTTTAAAATTACTAGACAATTTTCACAATGTTTTCCATCAACTCCAAGACAAAATGTTTCGTTGACTACTAGCACCGCATTTTGCCCGCAGCATTATTTTCTTTGTTTATTCTTGATAAAATAAATCCAAATCAAGGCTTTTAACCTTTCTTTTTAAAATAATTTCTTTCAAAGCATATACCTATAATTATTTTGTCAAAACTAAATCCTATATGCTTGGGAACATCTTTGTTACAATTCTAAAATTTGTACACACTTTGTTTGTAAGGGTTTAAAATTAATGGTCGCTTTGCCAACAGTTTATAAATATATCAGGATGTTTACCTTTGGTATCTGAATCTAGCTGCCTAGATGTCTTAATTTGATTTAAAAAACTAACTGTAAATTTACAGTAGTTATTAAAACCAGCATATTGTATATCTTGTGTCTATTAGTAATCATAATTTATTTTTAATAATTAATTAATATGTAATTTTTCAGCAACTGCGACATGACAACCTTGTGAATTTGATTGAAGTGTTTAGAAGAAAAAAGAGACTGTTCCTTGTCTTTGAGTTTGTTGATCACACTGTCCTTGATGACCTTGAGCGATACCCCAATGGCTTGGATGAACTGACTACAAAAAAAGTCATGTGGCAAGTTTTGAGAGCTGTTGAGTTTTGCCATCATCACAGTGTAAGTTCAATGTAGTCTTGAATGGGTGAGTTTTTGAAAAAATGAAATATTTTGTTTATGCAGCCAAAGAAATGTACTGATTGTAATCAGTTCTTTTAATAAGTTCTGAAAAAGGTGTCCTTAGACACAAAATAGAGACAGTTTGTGAGGAGCTACAGGCTCCCGAGTATTAAAGGGAGTCTGGGGTTGTTCTTCCATTGGAAATTTTGAGATTTTGGCAGTTCCCAAACAAGTATTTTAGCAAAACAAAAAAGCAGAACTCTCAAAACAGTTATATAAAACAATTTTTTTGCTTCATGTGAGTCTTTTGCTGGCAGCATGGAAGTTTGATTTTAAAAGTTTAAAATGCTTAACAGCTGAGTTTTGTCATTTGTGATCTTGGGATGTCATTAAAGGCTGTAACCTGTAATACTTGTTAGAACTGAGCTGGCCAGTGTTTAATTACTGTTGACATGTTCATTGTTGCAGTTATAGAGCTGCTGACCATAAAGAATAAATGCTAGTGAATGCTGAGCCCTTAAAATATTAATACCTGTATTGTCTTAACTGAAACGAGTGCTCCATGAAAAGTGATGACAGAACATCTTCCACCACTCTAACCCAGAGGCTTAGCACCCTGACCTTGGACTAGCCATCTGCTGTAGATGCCTGACATGGTTCAGCCACATAAAGTGTGGTAACCCATGGACTGCCAGGGTGTCAAACCCAGACACCGAAAGCCAAATTCCTAGAGGTCAGCTAAGAAAGACTTGGATGGAAGTCACCCTCAGCTACCTCCAGAAATTCAACCTCAACCCAGCAGCAGCCCTGGATAGAAGGAAATGGAAGGTGATCTGAAAGATATTGCTGCTATGTAACGTCATACCTGCCACAAGGTGGTTTCACTGACCTAAACCCAGATAGAGAGAGAGTGACACCACCATTGAAATGGTTGCCCAACAATGTATTGACGTCCTTGTGATCATTGTTACATGTATATATAATAGTAGCTGTATTAAAATGTGAAATAAGGACTTCCATAAATATAAAATAATGGTGTTGTTGTAGTAGTACATGTACACCATCTTAGTTTAATATAATCCCTTGCCACGACTTTCATTAAATCATACATGTACAGTACAACACTTGATTTGTATTTTTCTTTTCCACATATTAGATAATTCACAGGGATGTAAAACCTGAGAATATTCTTGTTTCCAAATCTGGGATTGTTAAGTTGTGTGATTTTGGTTTTGCAAGAACACTTGGTAAGAATCATTAAGAATAGGCATTATAATTTCTTTTAATTTATAAATAGTATATTATTATTTAAGATTTGAAAATTAGTATGAACTTGTTAAAAGGCTTTCCACGTGTGATTGGGAAACCATTAATTAAAATGTTTCCCTAAAAATTGTTTTTGTTGACCTGCTGCAGGGTTGTCGTTAAGGGCTGGCTGCAGGCATTCGCTGGCTGAGAAAGTGGTAATCACCGGTAAATTTAGCCATCCATCTCTCGGGAAAGGGTAATAAACTGTTTTTGAGCCGTTTTTAACTGGCTTAAATGAAACACCAACCGCCAGACAATTTTCTTAGCAACAACCCTGCTGCTGTATGTAGCAAAGTGTAAAAATTATTGGTCTCTTTCATGAGTCAGATTGAGTTATCAAATGAATATACTTGATGCTTGTTTCTTCTTCACAACTAGAAGCCATTAATTATTTTATTTAGCAGTTTTCCAAAAATACTCTATGCATACTGAAGTACATAGTTTTACACTCTTTTGTTTAAGAACACACTTAATAAGAACATCGAGTATAGAATCACTCGAAAAATAAGAACAAGTTCAGGCTGACATTTTTTCAAAAACAAATTTAGAAATAAAAAGGTCAATAAATAATAAATAAACAAAGGAACATGCACAGCAACAAACAAGCATCAGAGCACAACAACAATGTAATGCTAACGATTCTGTTTACTTTTCAAAATTCAGGGTCTTTATTTACCATACATTATTTGAGATAAAATTATACTAGTTTTTTTACATCACTCAACTTCATATTCACACTTCTCATATGTAAACAGCAACATATGAGGTATTAAAAATGAATAGTAAAATAATAATGTTTGTCCATTACTTTAAGAACAAAATAAGAACATTTTGAGCCTGAAATTGCCAAAAAAATAAGAACATTGAGCCTGAGCTAAATTTTACTGGTCAGGTTTTTAATAAAAAAAAAAAGAGTAGTGTTCTAGGCCAGCCAAGTTCATAAAAAATTGATAAGCACTAACCCATGCTCTTGTTTATTATTTTTTATCAAGATTTATTGAGCAATAATTTTTGGTATTATTTATAATTTGTTTTCTTTAAATTTTGAGCAGTACTTATAAGAAGTTACCCAAAGTCAACCAACCTTCATACTGCCCTACTTATTAAATAGCTTTAGATGTGTGCTTAACCAGCAATTTTTGGCTGCAGCTGTAGGTCCAGGTGAAGTTTACACTGATTATGTGGCTACCAGATGGTACAGAGCACCTGAGCTCTTAGTTGGTGATACCAAATATGGAAGGTAAGACCTCTCGTAAACTGAAGCAATATTCATTTATTAGCTTTGGTTAAGTAATTTTAAAAGATTGGAACAGGTTTAACTTAACTCAATAACTAAACTTGTATGCTTAAGAGAGATTTCAATGTAGAAATTACTTTCTTTTGACTAACTTTTTTAATTTCTTTGGTTTCAATTAACGTTTCTGTACACAAAACTCTCCCTGTCCCAGCAGTTTCAATAAATTTAAAATAGGAGACATTGAATGGAGAAGTAGCCAGCCAGTGCTGATGGCATAAAGCCAGCATTAACACCTGTCCGATAGAGTTCAGAATCTCCAGTGGTCATAATTATAACATTTTGCAAGGCATGAAAGTAGCCAACCACGGTTCGAGATTTTTTCCCAAGTAGCCGACAGCTTTCGTCAACTGTCAGTACTTATTGAAAGGACTGCAGCCCATACAGTGTATGTCAACCTGGGTAGTCATCCTCGGAAAAGTTGTTTCTTTATCAATTATTCCAAGTTCAGCTTGGCCTGCTCCCTCCATTTTGATTGGTTAACTTTACAAATACACAATATTAGTAAGAGCTCTTCACACTGCTCTGCACCACTTGATAACTGTTTTGTTTATGCAGCCAATGAGATATATTTACTAACTACAACTCAAAGGAAAATTTTTTGATCATTAGAAAAGTATTAGATTTATCACTGCTTAATAATTATAAGCATGAATGAAAACTATTAAAAATCATTTGTACAACCACAATTATAGCTATTTCCTTCTGTTGATAAAATATCATCAGTTAAGAGGTTTTGGTCTTTTAGCCATTAGCTGTAATCTTTTTGTTTTAAATAAAATTTAATTAATATTTTATAACTTCTTAAATGAATGTCATTAAGTTGCTGGGGTTTTCCGACATCATTTTTTTGTCTTTACATATCACATCCTAACTGTAAAATAAACAATCTATATAAGAAACTATATAAGGGTTAAATAAACAAATTATATTCATACAAGATAAGATGACCAATAATCAGATAAGAGAAAATAACAATTGAAATGTCAAATTCTTTCTAAATAAAACTTGCTGTTTAGAGGCAAAACTACCCATTTGTGTGTTTTTCTTGTGATCTTGCGGCTCAGCAAGTGCTTTCTTGTGCATGTCATTATGTAGAGATATCTTGCTGGTGTTCAAAAGATGTTTACTTAGTAAATAAACAAATCCGATGAAGAGAATCAGCAGGGATGCGGGTAATATGAAGGCTCAGTTTGTGTGGGATGACCTCATTTCATATGAGGAACAAATTGTTTCAATTAAATATATCATATGATACAGTATAATTACGGTATTTCTCAGCGTATAAGTCGAGTTTCTAGGCCCGTAAAATATAGGCGAAAAATTAACGTCAACTTATGTGCCGGTCACGTTATCCTGTGATCAGATACTTCTATCCAAATGTCGTGTTTGTCATGCGATAGTCTGTAT
>JAOTRI020121550.1:0-12113 GCA_028564885.2 Zoanthus sanctaehelenae
CTCGAAATCTTAGATATATGTGATTACCCCACTCTGTCCAATGGAGGTGGTTAACGATAAAAACAGCGAGAATTGGCAAAAAAATCTGAACCTAATCTAACTTAAATTCCTAGTGGTTCAATTCTTATATGACAAATGACAAATTGAAGGGGAGCTGAACCTTAATATAACCATTTTTAAAGTAGAACCTTTAAACGTGGTGAAAACCTTGATTAATAATTTTCCCTGTGTAGCGTTGATTTTTCTGGAAACTCTAGTTTAAATATGCGTGTTTTGTGCTATCTTACCTTACCTTACTTTACTTTACCTTACTTTACTTTATTTTACCTTACTTTACCTTACTTTACTTTACTTTATTTTACTTTACCTTATTTTACTTTACCTTACTTTACTTTACTTTACCTTACCTTACTTTACTTTACCTTACTTTACCTTACTTTACTTTACTTTATTTTACCTTACTTTACTTTACTTCACTTTATTTTACCTCACTTTACTTTACCTTACTTTACTTTACTTAACCTTACTTTACTTTACTTTACTTTACTTTACCTTACTTTTCTTTACTTTATTTTACCTTACTTTACCTTACTTTACTTTATTTTACCTCACTTTATTTACCTTACTTTACTTTACTTTACTTTACCTTACTTTACTTTATTTCACTTTACTTCACTTTACTTTACCTTACTTTACTTTACTTTACCTTATCTTACTTTACCTTACTTTACTTTACTTTATTTTACCTTACTTTACCTTACTTTACTTTACTTTACTTTACCTTACTTTACCTTACTTTACTTTACTTTACCTTACTTTACCTTACTTTACTTTACCTTACTTTACTTTACCCTACTTTACTTTACCTTACTTTACTTTACTTTATTTTACTTTACTTTAATTTACAATCAATAAAAAGGAAAAGCACAAATAGGGAGATAACAACAGGGTAAAACCCTAACCTAGGTTAACTCCCAGCAATACTTACAACATGAACAATAAAAACTAATAATAAATTATAACCTCCCCCCATTCTATTTTATCCCACCTCCTCCCTTGCACACTTATCCCATTACCCGGTTCAAACATATTCTTTTAGAAAGAAATTAAAGGAATAAAATTCTAAAACTAACAGAATATTCTAAAATTACCGGAGGATATATTTTGGATGTGTCCACATTTGAAGCAGAATGAACGCCACGTACGTACGTCAACATCGTAATTAGAGCTAATGGCTGTTCTATACCTACGTTTTTATTATTTTTTGAATTTTCTATGGGACTAATTAGTTTAAGATCTTTTGGCAACGAGTTCCAAGAGTGTCAGTGTAAAAAGGATGTAACGTGCAACGTACTTAAGGTGAAGCAAACGAGCGTTATTGTCACAAGCTCGCGTGCGTAGTCAAGAGTAAAAGTGAAAATTTAAACTGTGTGCGATGTTTTCGCTCCAAAGTTGAATCATTTTATTGGGGTTTTCGCGATTAAGGCTTTCCCAATATATTCATATTTGACTGAACCTTTATTTCTCAACTGCCAGTACAAAGCAGTGCGGATCGAATTTTATACTAGAATTTTTTGGAAAATCAGCACGACACGAGGGAAAAACCCTTTTAAATTTTGTTTCCACTGCTTTAAAGATTGTATTTAAAAGATATTAATTTCGGTGTACAGTTGACTTTTAACCGTGTCCCCATGTACACATGTTCTGATTATATTAAATGCTGGCAAATGATCTATTTCTACAAGTTTTACTGGCTATAAATGCCACTTTCTATTGAGTATGTACTGATTTACCGATGCTTATGCAGTCATATCACACGACCCTAAAAACACTAACGTTAAGAGGAAAAGAGGAAGCAAAAATATTTAACTTGATGAGGTAATCCCTTCAGTAATAAATAGAGCGTGTTTACACAAACAAGTACGAAGAGTGAGAGCCGCTACTGAAACACAAAACACAGCAAGGCCGGATACAACATAACTTACTCGTTTTAAAAGTGACGTACTATTCCTTGAAGGCGACGACCGGGTTGGACTAGGAATGGCAAGATCTAGCATCCATGACATACAGCAGTGTAAAGCCTGGTATGGAGAGAGATATCGGAAATGTTACGTTACATGTAGCAAATATACTTGCAAGTAATGGTTTCTCGGTTAATATTTATTCACAATAACATTTAATATTTATTAGCAATATCAAAATATAAAAGGCAGTTTTAGTACCTGCTGGTAGCGAGAGTTAATTTCGTCCATGCTTTTTTGGATTCCTTGGAATTCCGAAACGGAACAAAGTTCTCTTACTTCCTTTCCTTCTTTTAGAAGATCTTTGAGTTTGTAGTAGTCACGATTGATTTCTCGCTGCAAAACCTGATAAAAAAGTTTAATTAGTCTACTACGCAGTTTTAACGAGTCGGCCAGCGAGTTGTCGGCGATGAGAACAACAAGCAGCAATTAATAGAAAAGGCACTAACCTGAAAAATACAAATCAAACTGAACACAAACTGGACTTTTTAATTCCATTATTAATTTCAATACGGAAAATACCAAACAAAAGTATCATAAAGACTGTACTGAGATTATGTTTTACCGCAGTGCAAACACTGACTTTACGCCGTAAATACGTACATAATTCAAGGGATTGTAAACGAGGAGTTTTAAAGAATAAAAACTTTTTATGCTTGAATCTGCCCTGAGCCAGTGATCCCTGGAACACAGATTCAGCGCTCTAAGTTATTGAGGTAAAACTGGTCTTTTCCAAATTCAACGAAACACACAATGGAGAACTTTCCGAATTTCAAACCAGTTCATTCAAGTGCATGGTCAGCAGTCTGTCAAATATTTGTTTCTAGCACCAACAAGCTAAAAATCCAAATGAAGCATTTCTACAATATAGCTCGCGCAGCACAAACCCAATACCTTTGGAGGTCTGTATATATTATAGAATTGAAAACGGAGCATTTCTAATATATACACGAAAGCTGGGTCGAGCGCCACAAGCCCATTATTTTGGGAGGCTTACAAAATATAACTTGTAAAATAACAGTCAAAACGAAAAATAATATAAAAAAATATTAAAGAAAATAATAAAAGAATATGAAAAGGCTTTTTGTTTTGACTTTTATTTTACAAGTTTATACCCGAATTAATATATTTAAAATTTAACTTCAAATGCTGCATTTTCATGATCTATTTCGAAAGCTTTGTAAGCTTTCCATTCGATGGTATGTAACAGCATCTGCTGGGAGATAGCTGGCGATGAATGTGTCCGGCTTCCACGGAGGATTCAGACTCTTCTTATTTCAAGCAAAACTACGGAAATCGGAGATAAACATCAACTCCAAGGGCCACTAAGCTGTGAAAAAATTTTCCACTGTAACAATAACTTGCTAAGGTTGATTCTATTATTATCATTATTATTATTACAAATAATGACATTTTAGAAAAATGTTTTCTATGTGTTTGTAAATACTTATTAATATTATTATTATTATTAATTACAACACGTTTTCTTTTACTTTTAAAGGTACAATAAGAATATGTAATCTTTCCTTAACGAGTTCAATCTGGAATTAATTTGCACGAGTGTGTTATAAAAAGCATCAAAATTTGAGCTTTTGAAAACACACCATTGCAAATTAATTCCATATTGAACGAGTAAGAAGTTCGATTAGTTGTTAATCATATACATGGAAAAATTATAAGAATGTGCCGGAGAAAAAGTAAAACGTGACAGTGACAACGTGACAGTTTACAGTAAACCGCAGTTGACAATGAAAATCGCTTGAACTTCGTTGTAAATTTTAAAATTTGGGATTTTTAAGCATCATCAGATGGAAATATTTCCGTAGCCATGAAACAAGTTCGAAGTGTTATCGAAGCAGTTAATTCAAAAACATAATTTTCTCTTGCGGAACTCGCAAACTCAAATCTTCAATATTTTAAACAAAGTATTTCACAGTTATCCATACGGCGTTACTATTGTGCAGGTATCTTCATTCTTTGAGCTTATTTGTGTCTCTACTGCGCATGCGCAGGTAGACACTAAGACGGAAAAAAAACTTTGTTAACTTGTCGATATGAAGTCGTTAATCAATAAGTGATCTGTGATACCGAGGAAAGTCGGTCAGGTGTTTTTAAACACCTGTGTTTTTAAATTAAAATTTCGACCAATCACAAGAGAAATCGCACGAAGGACTCACGTGCGTTAGAGTGTGATTTCAACAAGGTCTAGTCCGTACGTGTTTTCTACAAGGTGTTCACTGCAGAGTGCGAGATTTTCTGGTAAGTTTTGATCTACAAGGCAGTAGACACATGTACGCTTTGCGTACCCATTTGTATTTTAGTTATTGTTTAATTTGAATCGCCAAAGCTATTGAAAACGCACATTTGATTGTTTTTGAAAATTTCTTCCTCGTTGTAATAGAACCTTCTTTCATTTTGATTGGCTTATTAGCTTTTTATTGTTTGTCATCCAATCAGATATAATTGTTTGAGATTGTAACTGCATGAAATTACAAATTTTTGCACAGAATTACAAAGTAATTGCACTGCTCTTGACAAATCAGAATAAAGTAATTTTTTCATGTATATGATTATTGTTGTAACTTACCTTTTTGAGTGAGATTTACTGAACAATTGTTAATTGTACATTGGTTCCTAAATTTAATTATCGTTAATGTTTTGTTAGTGTCGCTATGTCGCTATACCTTGAGTTTTTCTAGTTGCTGTCTGGGATCCTCCTCAGATGTGTAAGGGTCGAGGGAAATAAGTTTTAGTTCCACATCCGTAACAAACGCAAACACCTCGAGTTTCCTGTCTTCAAATCTTAAATCACAAAAACGAAGGTTATACATTAAAAACGACAATTTTATTGCCATCACAATAAACAACATATAGCAAGATTGTATGGTGAGCAACAACTGATGTTTTGGGTCAAGAGTCGAATCATATCGCGCGCCCACACAGCCAGGTAATGACTGACGCACATAAATTCGCTTAACAGCATCACGATGTCACATTAAGGTACATCCGCGCGATGCTGTTCCAGTTAAGGCCCAGAACATCGTCTCTTGCTCAACACAGAATCTCCACCAGCTCATTAGTTAAAAGGAGAATAATAATATCAAGATAGTCCTGACAATAAAAAAATACAATTATCAATAGTTGACGAAGATTTAGTAATTCGTTTAAAACTTTGATAACGATTCACAGTATTTATATTGAGATTGAGTTTTGGCATGTCTCATGTCCCCATTACTGAGAAAGACAGATTCAAGCACATAACATATTCATGGAAGTTGAACAACAGAATATAAATTATTAGAATATCATTAAAATTGCGATGTGGGATGAAAAAATATGAAGGACAAAGTATAATGAAGGATTTCAAAAAGTGATAATTTAGGTTGACGTCCATATGTTACAAGGAAGAATTTAGTAATGAAAATGTAAATTCTACACCGTAAAAAAGAGAATACTTACTGATGTTTTGGACGTTTCGCTCTTTACCCCTACGAAGGACTAATGTTCGAAACGTCAGTAAGTATTCTCTTTTTCACGGTGTACTATTTACATTTTCATTACTAAATTGTTTCTTTAGAAACACCGACGCAGCTCAAACTAGTTTACCGCTAGTTGTTTTTTTGTTCTTAGGAAGGTCAATCGACGAGGTCGGTGACGATGGCAAATAATAATAATAATAGATGCCATAACTGCACGTTGGCATGCATTGAACTGAGCACCATAAACAGGATTTTGCCTCAAGTACAACGTCAAAAAACCCATTTTAGAGTTGGCCGGGACAAAGAGGACTAACAGCAAAAACATTCACACAAGTATTAGTTTAGCTTCATTAGTTTAGCTTCATTAGTTTAGCTTCATTAGTTTAGCTTCAATAGTTTAGCTTCAATGAGAAATTTTGTTGTTTGACGTACTCGTTGTCCACGGAACCCGATAAGTGAGCTTTTTGTGGCGTGTCAGTGAAGACAACGGCGAGCAGCTGGTCAAGTAGCTGCATTCCAACTTGCAACTATTGTGTTTTGTAATTAAGGCTATTGTTTCTTGCCGTTCGCGTACTCGTTACCGTCAACGCATCTTAGACTCCCTAATGAGGGAAGTTAAATCTTTTTTGTTGTCGGAGAAAAAAAAGAATTAACCTGAAATCTGGGGAGGGGAATTGTAACGATATAAATATGAAACTAAAAGTAGCGAGCAGTTATCTAGTAATCGTGAATGTCCAAGACATTCATTACATAGAAAACATTAAGCTAAACGGAATAAACTTCTACCACATCTGTGGGCAAATATTTAACAATTATTCTAAGAGCGCTTTAATAAGAGATGGTAAATAGCCAACGAGGGGCGTAGCGCCGAGTCATTCATATTATCCATCTCAACAAGCGCGAATGGATCAATTGTTTTATATTTCATGAGCTTTTCGAGCCTTTCGTTAACTTGAAAATAACAACAAATTTTTCATAAACTGATAAGCGAAATTTTTTTGTCAGTTTCCATATTTGATCATTCGGTATCTAACAATTGTTAAATTTTCAACCTCAAATATTGCGTTTCTAGCGTTCTGATTGGTTAACTCAATCTCGGTTATCAGCTCATATACCGAATGACCATATATAAAAAGTAACAAAAAATCTTGTTTATCAATTTATTAAAATTTTTTTTGCTATTTTCAAGTATTGAAGGGTTCGGAAAACTCATGAAATTTAATATAACAATTATTCCATTTGCACTTGTTGGATATGAGATGATTATAGCCAACTCATATCCAACGCGCGCTCTTGGAATAATTGTTAATTATTCACAGAAGTGGAAGTGAATAGTGGTTGATATTTATCGCTAGGAACAAACACTGAGAAGTATAGTCGTTTTAGTATTAAACTAGCAGATGGATAGAACTTTTAAAAATATTGCGTTTTTAAGAAAATCCTTAATACTGTAAAACCTGGCCAAAAACAAACTGCACAAATAATCTCACGCACGAGAAACGAGAGCGAATTAATTTCTCGGATGAGTGACCGAGGTGATTATCACGTGATTTTCGGCTTTTGATGAGCCAATTAGAGCGCAAGAAAAGTGTTACTATACTGGGCGGGGTTGTTCAAAGGTGGGTTAAAGTTAGCCCTGGGTTAAGCAAAAATTACAGCAGCAATTTGCTTGTCTAATGGAAAGCTTACGTTTCTTTTAAAATGCAGTACTTCAATACTTATAAATGAATACTTTATTTAACGTCAATTGTGAAGAATTGCAGGAATCGATCCCCGGTCGTAGAAGTGGGAGGCACGATCGATGACCACTACGCCAACCTGACTCCCAACATTTTCCCTGGAAAACACTTATTTATTCCAAAATTATGACTCAAACCCGTCTCTGTAAGGTGTAAAACAAAACCATGTATTGTAAATTTTAACCCTGGGTTAGCACTACTTGGTTTTTGAACAACTGGATGATCATGTAAATTACACGGCCCAGTTGTTCGAAAGCCGATTAGCACTAATCCAGGGTTAAATATATAACCCACGATCTTGCTTCCAATCCTACAAGGAAAGATATCAGCTGTAATTTTGAGATTAACAAGACTGTTCCTAAAAAAACTAAACAGTATTCATGGATAACCATTTACCTTTTCTTAAAGAAGAAACTCCTGCTTGAATTTTTGCTTAAACCAGGTTTAAACGTAACCAGCCTTTGCGGAAAAACTGGGCTCGGGACTTTTAAATTATAATCATCACGTCCTAGTTTTTAAACGTAACCAGCCTTTGCGGAAAAACTGGGCACAGGACTTTTAAATTATAATCATTAAGTCCCAGTTTTTAAACGTAACCAGCCTTTGCGGAAAAACTGGGCACAGGACTTTTAAATTATAATCATTACGTCCCAGTTTTTAAACGTAACCAGCCTTTGCGGAAAAACTGGGCACAGGACTTTTAAATTATAATCATTACATCCCAGGTATAAAACTAAGTAATATCATCAATCATCATCAATTACCTTTCCATTTTTTGCGAGAGTTTCAGCTGTTTGTCTAGCAGATCTTCAAGTTTATTACTCATCGCAGCCAATCGACTCCTTGCAGCCTCAACACCCAGGCGAATATCTTCAGCTGCATCCACGCGACACTCCGCGATCAAATAGCGACTACGTTTTAGTATGCGTTCAATCTGCGGTTTTCTGAAATTCACATCTTTTTGCAAGGCCTGAGGAGTAACCCATATTCATGTAATTTTGTATTCTGTATAACAGTACTGTAGGATAGTCAAACCTGAAGGGGATGGGTGGGTCTGAGAAATACAAACTCAATATCAATAAAAGCTAACCTAAAAACACGAACGTGCGTTCGTTTCGTTAGATATTCAAATTTCTCATTCATGGTGTCGCTAGTACGTTGGTGTCTAATCAAACAACACACCCATCCAGTAACTAACCCTTAATTAAGTGATAAAGGTTTCAAACAAAGGCAGCTGATAAAATGTATTTTCACTTTGTTTTTATCACTGGAAGGCTACGGTCAAGCAAACGAAATTTTGAAAGCAACTATTAGCTAGCCAACTAACCAGAAATCACTACAGGTGTCCAGCCGTCTTTCTCTCACTTATCACTAATATATTTACGTAAAACTAAAAAAAATATATTTAACTATGACCCTGGTTTGAAGGTTGGATCTTCATTAGTATATACTTTTACAATTTTATGTTTTTATTGTTTTCTCCTCAGATATAGTTTCGACTAAAAGGAATTAACAAACACGAGAGTCATTATTTGGCCATATTTCAAATCACTTCGAATTAAATTTCGTCAAAATTTCTTCTCACGTGTTTGTAAATCAACTAAACACATTTACCTGAAAATGTCTCACTTTGATTTTTGACAGTTCTACTCCTGACTGGCTTCCAGCAACCGCCTTATTTAGAGCAGACTCATTGTCGTTTAACCAATCAACAAATGTTTTATAATCATTCCAGAATTCTCTACAGAGTCTCAGTCGCTCTTCCATGTGTCGTTTCCGCATAGAAATATTGACTTGGACTTCAGTCCAGCGTTCTTCAAAAGATTCCTTGGTACGTTGCAGCTTTTCCCGCTGCTCATTTGTCTCGCAGGCACAGCGATCGTGCTGAAGTTTCTGTGTAAAAATATTTTACGACCATCAGTTAGATTCGGAAGACACAGATAATTAACTCCGCCACGGGCGTTATTTTTTGCCGGGGTTTGTTGTTTATTTAGATTGTTTGAAAGTTATATAGCAAGATAACTCAAAAAGTTATGGACGGATAAAGATGAAATTTTCAGATATTGTCAGAAATGGGTCAGGAAAGAACTGATTACATTTTGAGGGTGATTCGGAAAATATCCTGGATTAAGGATCATTTTTTAAATTTTTTAAGCACAAAAACATACAACCACACTCAGTGCATTTACTTACAATCTATTCTAGATTCCAACCCTGTGGATTCCGAATTTTGACCCTCTTTCTTTTCCAGATTCCAACCCTGTGGATTCCAAATTCAGACCCTCTCTATCCAGATTCCAATACCGTGGATTTCGAATTCCGATCCTCTCTATTCCAGATTACAGCCCAGTGGATTCCGAATTTCGACCCTCTCTATTCCAAATTCCAATCCCGTGGATGTCGAATTCCGACCCTTTCTGTTCCAGATTCCAACGCCGTTGATTTCGAATTGGAAAATAATAATTCTAGTTGCAGGCGAATGAGTCATAATTCTAACAACTACAAGTTAAACTCAACTCACCAAGCACAGTCCCATAACAATTTGCACATCTGTCGAATGCCTTTCTACGTCCATCTGTATATCCTGTTCGCCAAGATTCAAAATTCACATATAGCAGAAAAAGAAGAGAAAGGTACATATATTCACTCCCAAAAATTATAACCAAATTATAGGAAATTACATATAAAATACTCCGGCGTGAAAATTTGTAATTAATTCCGTTAGAAATTTGCCATTTTACTATTTTTGTTCTCCCCAGGCCTTTGTGAGGGCAAAAAAATGCAAATCTGGTGAATTAATAACATAAAATGTGACCGAGAAACATTATTTGCTCCAAAAGAAGCCTGAAACTGGAAAAAAACATGGTATTAGGAAATGGCATATTTGAATAAAACTAATTTTTAAGAAATTATCTGTGGAATAATATTTGATGCCTATAATGATAGTGTGTACTTTTAAGACACTGACATCGTTCAAGCTTCTAAAGTTACATTTTTACTAATATCAAGCAATTAAACTGAGTAAAAAAAGATGTGTTTGATAAAAAATCTTACGACGAAGCGACGATTCAAAGTCATCTTGATTTCAATTTCAAGGACAAAAATACAAATTACAGTATGAACTGTTAGCAGTCAGATTCAGTGAGAGCTAAAGTGTTTGTTTACTTTAACACTAAGGACAGTTCTATTTTATTTATCTTTTTCAATAACTTAAGTCCTTACACTGTCATTTGAATTTTATTCCTTGAAAATAAAGACAGGATGACTTCGAAACGTCGGTTTTATGCTTTACTCTTTAATACAAATGTTTTTTAGAGATCTTTATTAACGAGGTAAATGTTTAAATAAAATCAACAGAAAAACGTTGTCGATGTACGATCATCTTCATCTTCATATTCAAAGTGCCTTGATTTAATATTTATTAGAAAACTCTATAGGGTAGAAACAAATAACTTTTTAACTCTACCTTCAGCATACTAAGCTGCTTTTGTATTTCACTGATCTCACAGGATCCTTTGCGGGCAAACGATCTGAGTCGTTCCTCCAGTTCAGTCATCCATGCATTGAGCTGTTTCAGTTGTATCTCCAACAGCTTCAGACCGTACTTCGTCTCCTCTGCCTTCTTGTACGTGATACCCAGCAGTTGACATAATGCACGCCAACGTTCATTCAACTGCTGTTGTTGCTCTTTAATTCTGCGTGCATAACAACTATCGCTTCCGCGATTGATAATGTGGAAAGCGCACTCGTTCAGGCGTGACCGAACGGCCTCGTGGCTTTCGATATCGGCGACGTAGACCTAATACGAACAAACACAAACGATATTTCAAATCTAGAACGAATAACCTCAAAATACCATCAACATTATTTTTAAAGCTTTTGTGTCATTCCACTTTTCGGCCATTCACTTCCCATGTCTTTCATTTAACTAAAAAAAACTGAGTAAAGTTTCGGTGAAAGAGTAAATGTTTTAAGTCCCTTGAACGAGGGAAACATGAACAGGACACGACACGACACGACGGGTAAGGTGGGGTGATGTTATAAAATGAGGAAACGAGAAGTGGAGGTTTACTCACCTGGAAAACTGTGTCTCCTTGATCGTCCGCACTACTTAAGAACGACTCCTCTAGATCATGTGCAACAGACTCCTCGATGGACTTTAACCAATCTGAGAGCTGTTTATGCACTTCAACAAACAATTCGTATTGCCTCAGTATCTCCTTTGTGCTTTGCATAGCTGAGGCGAGCAAATGACACACGTTCTTCCACAGTGAAGAGGCAGACAGAACTTGCTTTTGGATCCGTTCGCAGTCACCATGATCTGTCTCTTTCATCAGCTTCTCACCTTTCTTGGTTACCTGATCTAACTGTGGTTTTCGTTCGTCAATTTCCTGGCCAATGAGCTGCGGCAAAAAGTTATATCATAAAGCAAAAAGTTGAGTACTTGTTTCGAAGAGGATAAAAAACATTCCCAAGAGTACCCCTGGTCCGATTTCAAATATCATAACATAATGTCAGTGCCAAAAAGATAGTTCGAAAAAGAAAACAAAGGGAGTTTTTAAATCAGACGGTGCATAATATTTATAATCTACCTTAAGTTCATTTCAAAATTTATGTTGCTGGTAATTTTCTCAGACAGTCCACAATGACGAGCAGCCAACACTCACAACTTCGGCACATTTTTAATTAATATGACTAATTCTAAGAAAAGAATTCGTATGCAAATTATGTGTGTGTTTTCTATGTCCATCTACACACTCTTTCCATCTATTAAAAAGTGTAATATAAATCTGTAGGCGGACGTGGTTGGTGCAGTTGGTAAGATCTCTGCTTTCCAACCACAAGGTCCCGAGTTCGATCCCCGGCACTTTGCC
>JAOTRI020121561.1:0-12112 GCA_028564885.2 Zoanthus sanctaehelenae
CGCGACCCTCATTTGACCCTCAGACCCTCGACCCGCGACCCTCGGTTCATGGTATATTCTTTCTACACTGTACTGTAGCAACACTCACTCTGTGAAAGCACTGTGAAATATGATCTCCAATGCTAAAGCAAACAAATGCAACTCTTAAAATGCTAAAATCTGTAAAAAAATCATGTTTCCTGACTTTTGTGAGCCTCTGCTACTTCTGACCTCAGTATATTTACAAACATCCTTCCAATCACTTGTTTGTTTTAAAGAAAACCTTTCATGGCTAGAAAAGTTAAAATATTTCAACTGAGATAAAACATTTTCGACAATGTGGTCAACTTCCTCCCAAGCCTTAGAAAAAATTTTAACATTTATTTTTTCCCTCAAATGCAAATGATTTTTTTAATAAATTATTAATCAAAAGAAGAAAATTATATATTCATTTTTGAAAACAGCATACAGTCTGTTTAATACCTGTTTTAAATAGAACTTTAAGAATTTTCATTACTCTAGATATCTAATGATTAGCAATAAATTATTATGTTTCACTTTTTCAAGGGTAAACTTTAAGATGTGTGCGCTATGCAGTTTTCATTACTTGGTTTAAAAATGCATATTTAATGTATATGTACTACCAGCATCATAAAACTACATGATCAAAAACAGATTAACCTAAACTACATATTAACTCAAAACAAGAGCTAAAAAAGTTTGTAGTGTAAAGCTTTAGGTAAAGAACAAAGAAAACTGTGGATGTTTTGATTTCTGAAAGCAATAAAAACTTTTGCTTGACAGTTATGTCATACATAAATTATGCCTTTAAAAATAATAGAATATATGATTTTATTAACTTTTGTCTATTTTGTTACAATGAGTGAAGAATTGATGAACAAATATCATTTGGTATTTTTGTATAATTATTATCTTTAAAGTGTTGTTTATAAAAATCCCTTAAATTCATTGTTTGCAGTATTATATTGATTATGGATGAAATTCACTGACTAATTTGAATTTTTTCTAGACATGGCATTAAGTAAACTTAGTTGCAGATATAGAACTGCTGAATTATGAGGAATGGAAATTATCATCAGGATATTAACCCAAATGTTGTGCATCTTTTAACTTGATACAGTATGAATAGAAATTGAAATATTCATCCAAACTTAAATGTCAAGAATATTGGGAATACGTACCAATATTCAAAGGAAACGAGGCTTTAAAATATTTTAATATCATGATTATAATTCATTTTTTTGTAAACATGTCTAACTGTAATTCAAATGTGAATATTATGCTTTTGTGACTTTTTACTACAACTGTAGGTGTCCTCTGGCAGACTAGTCTCAAAAGTCGGTTTGTTATCTGAGAAACTGGAATTTTCTCACATTATTAGCAAGACTTACCAAGTTTACTGTACAGTAGATTCACATGTTGATTAGCTGCTTTGGCAAATCGCCAAGAAAAAATTTTCTGAACCCTTCATCACACCATCTTTTAGTGAGAAGTTTTTAAATCAGACTACAGCAGAATTTGCCAACCAAAGTTTTTTCAAATTCTACTTTTAAAGTTCCACAAACGTGTGGAGTACAAAATAAAAAAGGGAAATTTCAAACTGTCATTGTTTTGCTCTCTTTATAGTTATATTAAACAAGAATGTATAATGGTAAGAGTTGAGTTGACAAGAATTTTTTATTATTTTATTATTTTCTGGGCTGTGATATAAAACTAATATTTCTTTCGTTAAGAAAAAATCAATAGGTGCTGTATCAGTTGGAATGTCAGGAAAACATTTAGTTTGTCCTGCAATAAAAGATAAACAAAAACTAATTTGAGAATTAATTATTATAATACACATATAAGCAGAGTTCAAAATAGCCCCCAGCTGCCGGCGATAGCCAGTAGATTTTGAACCTTGCCTACGACTTTCATTTTCACAACACAACTGTCTTAAGCTTGAAGGTTACTTATGTTTATACTGTTTTGCAAACAAGATATTTTATCTGGCTATTACTGTATATACGAAAACAGCCGGCAAACATTTTGGACCAAACAAAAGAGCTTACAAAATAAAATAATATTTTAGAACATTATTTTGAACCGTGATAAGTTTTATTACTGTTAAAGCTTTTAAGTAATCCACACACAAAACACAACCAAGCACACTGGTTCTCAGAATACAAACATACAATGCTTGAATTTTCCAGATTTGGTCTATTTTTGGTTTGGAAATAAATAAACCACAGTCTATCTTCATACACTTGAAAATTAATTGATAACTCATCTAGTTGGGACCAGAGAAAATGTCTGGAAAACCGAATACTCCGGTTAATTGAGGTCTGGATACCCAAGATTTCACTGTATAATTATTATCTCAGAAAGGTATAATAAAAGCATCAATCTGTCTTTGTAAATCCAAAAAACAATATTAGCATCAATCCTCCAATGAAAATGGCCGACCAGACCTAGACTATCTGAACCCATCAAGTGTCGATCATACTGTATCCTTCTCTAAAACACAATTTCAATTATTGGTTCTGTGGAGCCTAATAACTACACATTCATAATTAAGGATAAATTATAATTAGAAACCTATTAAGTGTATATCACCCATCTTCCATTCTAGTTGTGATAGCCTACTAGAAAAGAAAACATGGTGGATCACTTTAAATAGTAATGTTATACATCTTTGTACTAAAACAATTAAAACTCTCTGCCTAATGTACATTACATATTTAAACAAATAATATGAATTAAGGTGGTAAATACACAAAACATAATGTAATTAACATCATTCAGCATAAAATAAAAAAGTGCATTCTCTCAGATCCAAAACCTCAATGACTTAATCTGTATCATACATATTTTCTTGGTAAATAATTGTCTTCCTTTAACAGAGGAAAGCAAAGGTTTGTCAAAACATGTATGCTAAACAATTCCTTTATAAGAGTGTTATGTGTTTTTTTTAAGAAAAAGTCAATTCTTGATATTTAGGCCTTTTTAAAGTCTTTTAGCAAACAGATGTAAGTCTGCACTTATGATACTGATATTTTGCAATTTAAGCTTAATATTAACTGATGTCATTTTTTCAGATATATTTTGCTAAGCAAAAGAGGAAAAGTGCTTGAGCTCTGACACAAACATTAAATCTTCAAAAACATATCTTGAAATACTGACAGTACATATATAACAGTTAAAGCTGGATTTTCTTTCAAGTTTCATTAAAAATGTGGCTCATCCTCAATGTAAGAACCTGCGAGAAGTTTCTTCTTTGTTTTATCACTATTATGTTCATTCTATCTATTGTTTAGACTTCATTGTTTTCTTTGTTTTACTTCACTCAAGAACTTCGCAGGTTCTTGTATGGAGGTAAAGCCAAAAATGTCAAAACTATGCATGGTTATCTATTTCAGTCTGAAACATACAGTATTTATGTACCACAGCACAAGGTGAAGGCTATCACTCCAAAAAGAAAGTAATTTACCCAAGAAAACACAAAAGGGTGTTAATTATAAAACAGTATTTTTTTCTTTAAAGTACTTTAAACATCTTGTTTAAACATCTTTTTTTAAAAACAAGCTTTGTTATTTTAGAAAGTAACATTGCCTTCAAATAACAACCATCTAATTATTTATCAACACTCTCCCCAAAATAAATTAAAACTAAAACAATAGACAATTATTAAGAGTTTTAAAAAATTGAACGTTGACAGTTTGCAATTAGCACGAAATTTAACAATACTACAATCTGGACGAGGGTAAATTGTACGCTTTGTTCCACTCGAATTTCACAACCTATCCAAAATACAAAAGCAGCATCTCCTGGCTGATGGAGTGACACTATATCAAGTTTCATGAGATTCATGTTGTTTGACGTTTAAATAATTTAAAACAAACATGAATCAACCTCCTATCAGAGAAAAATATATGAGTCGTCTCTTGATTCAAAAATTCCCGTGCCATCAAGTCCGTTCCATTAAGATATAAAGTTACAAGCAATAACAATTAGTTAAACTGAAGTAAATAAATATCAGAGGCTATTTCTCTTCATGTTCTGACCTTATTCACAAGAAAATTCTGTAAATTGAATTTTACACAAAGTCCCGCCCCAGCACTCGACATTACATCTTTTTTATCGTTAACATACATTGCTTAGAACAAAAAAATATTCTTTTTTTGTAAAAAAAATAAACAGATTGACAAGTTTATATCTCTATAACCTACAGATGTTTATAAAAGTATCAAATTTTCCGAAACCACGAAATTTAAAAAAGCCTAGTCTATCATCGATCATTGCAAGTCAAGTAATTTAAGATAGTTCTATAGGCTAACTATATTTTCGAAGAAAATTTTACAGCTCAGGGATTAAATTTTACTTCGTTATTTCGATTTATAACACACGTTTCTTTGTTATATTTGAACAAATGAATTGAGTTAATTATTGAAAAGCCGGTAATTTTTGGGAATGTACATCATAACGGACAACGAAAAACTGGAATCAAAGTCTATCACACACGAATTGAACACTATCAATAAAAGTTTAAAGTTGATGCCCACTTCTTTCTATAAGTCATTATCAACATTTTTAATCCATTAATTAGATCATCAGCGAGGGTTTTATTCGCATCATTGCCAACATTTGAAGAGATGAAATATTTTACACACAAGACAAGCTTTTCAGTGAAGAGCGGGTGACAACAACGAACTCGTAAAAATGTCCATGAGTATTTAAAAAAAAACAAAGTTGACATGCTATAGCGAAAATTGAGCGACGGCTACATACCTTGGAATACTAGAGAGGTAGGAAAGCAATCGACGGAGCTCGTCTTGTTGGATATCTAAAGTGGCGTTAGTAGAAAGAGCCGGAAATGTGATGACTGGACCTCCTCGTTTATCTTTGCCACCTGAAAGAGAATATAAAGTTGTTTATTGCTGTCTTAAAGGGCCTACCTTGAATGGCAACCACCAAATATTACAACATAGAAGATCAAAAAAGAATTCTGAACACCTTTTTTATTAGTTTGAACGTTGATGATTATTTCATACCCATAGCAAATAAGCTGTCTCCCTGTCTAACGGTTGACTACTTTCATACAAAGATCTTACACATACGATCAAAGTTATGGCAATTTATGATTTCCTCTACAAATACAAAAGCGTAAGCGTTAGCTATCTTAAAAGCTACTTAATAAGTAAGTTTATGAGAGGCCAAATTAACAAAAGACAATAAAAAACGTGAGATGTCAGTTATGATTGAAACAGAATATTTAGCTGCTCTATTTAATCTCCGAAATTTTGCGGTCACAAACTGCTTGTTTTCTTACCTGAAAGAAACGCTATCTTCTCTCCCAATATTTCAAGAATATCTTTAGCTCTTGGCCCATCAAGTCGCGACTCACCTAAAGAGAAAGCAATACAAATAATTAATAAAACTAAAGAATAACAAGCAAAGGCTTAACAAGCCCGGTTATCTCGTTTGGTAGTGCAGTTGAACATTTGTAAATGTTCCGTCGCGTGATTTTCATGGTTTCATCTTTAATTCACCTGTATGGAACAAAGACGATAGGTCACTGTCCGAAGACGTAGTTGACCAACGTTCTGGCGTATTCATCACAAACACTTGCGTTCATTCCTCATTTTGTTTGCCTTTCTGTGACAGTTCTGCCGTTTGGCAGCCATTTTCTTTCTAAAATTTATCCATGTGACGTCACATGGAGAGTTAATGCTAATTTTGCGACTATGGGAATACACAAACGTGCTAAAAAGTTTTTGTCGGCGTACTTATTACTTCATAGAATGACTCTTTAGCACTTCATTTAAGCTTCGGGAATGAGGAAAATCATGAATGAAACAAGAAAAGACGGTTTTAACTAATCTGAACGTGAGTTGTTCGACAGCTAGTTTTTCATTACTGATTTTGTCACTTCCGATCTTCACTTTGTGACGGATATAACGAGAAAAGGTGTAGACTAGACTGTAGGTAAACGAACTGCCGGACATGAGAATAAAAAATCTTTATTAGT
This sequence comes from Zoanthus sanctaehelenae, assembly GCA_028564885.2. Classification (NCBI taxonomy): domain Eukaryota; kingdom Metazoa; phylum Cnidaria; class Anthozoa; order Zoantharia; family Zoanthidae; genus Zoanthus; species Zoanthus sanctaehelenae. The sequence continues at coordinate 6,008 of JAOTRI020121561.1, forward strand.
TACAAGAACCACATAAACATGAAATACGAAGAAGATCTCGCATTTGTAAATAACCTTGTCATCACCGCAGTTTTTAAAGATATCGTCTGAAGGTCAAACTCGATAATCGGATAAGAACAATGAAATGCTATCAAAATCTTCTAGTTAATCAGTTGAAATATTAAGTTTAGAAATAGAAATACAACAAATTATGTTCCTTTTAGGAACAAAACAGAGATCACAAGATCATTAATCACGCTAAGTACTTAATAATAAAACGCTAGCACTGTTTTTTTATAATTTTTCTTGATTCTATAAATTCGGTCGTTAAGTAACATTTGGCCACAGTTTGAATTAGCCTATTATGGAATACTGTGCTTGAAAGAATCGGAGCTATACTCCAATACATAAAAATTTAAAAAAAGGCAATACAGTGGATTTAAAACAGTCTTAAGATTATTTAAACTCTCTGGAGGAAGAAATGGTTTCAATTCAGTCAATATCTGTCCCCTGCGGTCAAATTTTAACAACCGAAAACTTCTCAAGAAATATGTATTTCAAATTTTACATCAACACTTTTAAGTCGCAATGACAATTTGGTTCAAGACAAAAGTATTCATCGTTCAGAACATGCTTCTGTCACAAAAATTCAACTTTTGAACTTTTGAAAAAACTGCCTGGAGGTATTGACCTCAAGTTTCGACCCTAAGTGTGTATTATCATATTGTATGTTTGCGTGCTGTTCGTATTTGGTCACGACAATTTGGTCAATTTATTTTGTAGTACAGTATTTCAGCTGGTACCATAAACAGCAAGAGCCAATACCAAATACAAATGAAAATTATAAGTTTAGTAACATAACTTATATACGAACGAGCAACAACAAGCATAAAAAGTGCCCCCAGTTGAACCGATCAGTTAGGGCAAGCAAATATTTTATAAAACCGTAGTAATAATAGCTTGATGTGCCAAAAAACTTCAAGGCGACACAAAAGCGCTTTACATAGAATGTTACTATAATAAACGGGTATGTTTGTACAAAAGAACAACGAAACTAGAATAAAAATATAGTTGAATAAGATAATTTAAACAGCAATAAGATAAAGGCCTGTCAAAATCAACTTCACTGATGACTGTGAAATGCGTTGATATCATGAAATGTAGACAAACAACAAAAAAATTAACAATGCTATTTATTTTGTTTCCTTAATTTATATTAATAGAAATAAAGAAATTCGGATAAAACATAGACATCAACTTTTAAAAAAAAATTAAAGGTTTTTGCGTAATAGTTTTCATCGGTTGTCGAGGTATTTTGGTATAATTTATGCTTGAATGCCAGTTCATCACGCATGGCTGTTTTTATGTCTGGAGGGGCTCAGACTATAGTCACGTTGTCGCTACAATAGTTGTATGAATGCGTGACAAAAGTCGCAAAATTCAATCCAAATTTTTAAAAAGCCTGTTCCAAATGCAGTTCAGAAAAGAGTACGTTGGCTTCCAAAGACAAAAATCAAAATATATCATTTATGTTATGTGGTTTTCTGTTTTAAAGTGGGTATGATAATATGCACATAAAAGGCTTTAAAGATTGAGAAATGATAAAACAAGAAACTAATCGCACAATGGCTGTCAAAAAGTAAATACCTGAAAAACAAGTGTGTTACTATTAGGACAAAGATTTTGAAATAATGAAAATATCGAAAAAAAAAGATAAGGTATTAAAAAACAGTGCTAATAGTCTAAAGTCAAGGAACTTTTAGTATTATATGAATACGTGTATCAATTATGACAATAGTAGATAAACTGTGAAACGGTGCTTCTAGTTCTGTAATATTTAAAAGTGCACATTGCGAACATAATTACAAGATTCAGTAAAGTTTCAACTTAAAATATTGTCATTTTTATATTTGAGCCTCAACCTGAGCTTGTTCTTAACTTACTTTTAATTTTCTGCTAATCTGAGCCTCGTTGTTCTTATAAATAAAGTAGTTCTTATAAAAAAATCCTGGAAGTAAACAATGATGCAAAACTGTTTCCTGGCCCGCCTCATTTTTCAGTTGATATGGTTAGCTTCCCACGGACAAATAGTGAAGCACTATTTATAGGGCACGAAATGGACTTTTTTCTTTTACTTTCAATCTCAATGTCTGCATGGCAAGGTTTAAAAAATAAATTCGTTTTTTTTAATTATAATCAAAGTAAGTAAAGCTTGTTCCTAAAAAAGAAATGGGATAGAAAAAATAATTTTTTATGAACAAAAAGCATTAAAGATAATTTTTAAGTTGTATAAAACTTCAGTGTGAAGACAAATCATGATGAAATATTTTTCCCCGCAAAGAGACAATTTTCAGTAAAAAAAGTAGAGATCCGAAACTTTCTCAAACCTTCACAATAAAACATTTATAAACTGATAAAGCCCTAAACTTTTATTCGTTAAACAGCAAATATTGAAATAATTCCTAGGAAAATGACTTAGTAACGGTGTACACGCTATTTTTAAAAGTTTTTCCGACGCCCATAGTTCTTAATTTTTTAATGATTTCAGCCTGAAATTGTTCTTAATTATGTTCTTATTTCTAGCAGTTCAAATTGAAAAAAAAACACATAAATTAAAGAAAATCAAGGCATGCGCATTGTAAAACGATGCACCTCGCATTCTATAATAAATGTGAAGCACCGTCAGCACATGTTTTATATTGTCTTGCTATAAAGTTAATTTATGAGTTTCATTGAAGTTTCAACGTAAAACATTCTCGTAGATATATGGAGCCTGAGGCCGAGATTGTTCTTAAATTGTTCTTAAATTTTGGCCAATTTGAACCTCGTTATTCTTATATTTATAAAATTGTTCTTCTAAAAAACGTGTGTAATTATAAAAGATATAGAGCTTTGTCTGCAGGAGCAATCATTTCCTTGACAAGTTTTCTTATCACTTATTTTCAGCTAGCTTTGATGAACAACTAGTTTTGATTTCTTATGGGATTTTCCTTGACAAGGTTCAATTTACTAAATCAATAGTATTTTAGCCATATTTTACTTGTGGTCCTTCTACACAAGCAAATGTCAGAGTTGTCAAAGGTTTTTCCGTGACCAATGTCCCCTTTTCTTCATTCAGCACGAGCAGTTTTGCAAAAATCGGTCGTATCCGGAAGCTTGAAGACTGCATTTACAGTTATATATCAAACACATTCATATGTCAGAAGACACTTTTTTTACGAGATACGAACAAACTTTCTAAAAACAGCGAGGCCCAAATTACCTAAAAATATGAAAAAATTAAGAACGAATTGATGCTGAAATGTAAATCTTAAGTTAAATAAACTTTTACTGATAACACTGTTAGCAATTTCATATACACTATAATAATATTTAATAATATTATACAAATAAAATAAACTCCCAGCCGTAACAGATACTGAACTGTACACTAATGTATTATACCTATATACATATTGTCAAATGGCCTTCAATATTTGTACCGGTCCTTTCACTTACAGGTATAAAATTACAGGTACAATGTATACTAGAAAATGTTCTATTGTTCAACTTAAAACCTTTTGAGTTAAAAGCGGAGAAAAAATATATTTTGAGCCTGAAATTGCTGAAAAAATAATAACTTTGAGTCTAAGGAAAGTTTGCTCAAAATTAAACAATGGCAATCATAATCCTATATGTTTATACATATAGTGAGTGATATATACATATACAGTCGTCCGACCGACCAAAGATTTTTTTAAATTGCAAAAACGTTCATAGAAGCAGTTGTTATATGTAAATGGCATTGCTTTTACAAGTTGATTTGATCTTATGGGTTTAAGAAAATCACAATCATTGTTTTTCATCTGTTATCTGTTTTACATAGATATGAATATTTAACTGTAAAATACTCCACACGTGCCATTCACATGAAACTACATCCGGGATACGAGTGACATATTTTCTATATTGCCACCAACATCATTCCTTAATCCTTTGTTCTTGCCGTCTTCTTCGTCTGTGTTTTCTTTTTATTTTCGAAACACTCATATCTAATTAATATCCATGTAATAAAAAGAAATCCATAAGTTGTCTTGAACATATGAAATTTATCAACTTGATAAACTTCATATGTCCGCGCAACCTTGTATAAATATCCTCTAGACTTACGTACGCAACACGCCCCAGGCCCAGGCCAAACTAGATAATATATACATCAGTGTCATTTTGCACTAGTCTCGTAACTCTGCAAATACGAAAACAGTCACGCTATAAAGCAATAATGTTACCATAAGGAAGAACTCTCTGTCTATACGTTCAAAAAAGCCACATGTCGTAAATATTATGCAAGCAAAACACCAAATAGCCATTTTTTTACTTTTACAGTTGTTTTACCCGACCGACCAACCTACCAATATCCCATATTTTGTTTCGAAAACGATTAGAAGCATGCAAATAAGAGAGGATGGTCTAACTATTGACGAGAGTCGGCGAGTACTGGAGTCTAAACGAAGGCCTATAAGTGTAACACCTCTTAAAAACATCAGTTTTATGCATTTTCAGTCCCTACTGCGATGGCCACACTTTTTAAATATTACAAGTGAATCAAACGGAAAATTTCACCCACCTCTAGTTTTCGTCTTTTTAATACCAACGAATTGTGAAATTCTGTTTCTAGGAAAATATTGGGCAATAAGTTTGCTTTTCAAAATCGAAAGTTAAGACTTGATAGTTCGTATTTTGAAACAGTATCATATTTCAAGAAAATAAATAGTTTCCAATATGTTCTGTTGAAAATATACGAGCGGCAAAAAGGGTGGTACCAATGGTCCCTGTGAGAAATGGGAGAAAAATCAGAACGAACCGAGACCTAAAAAGTCAGAAAATTATAGGAAAAAAAAGCCTCCAAAACCAAACCTAACTGGTTTTTTAAAAAAAGCGTGTAAAATCTTTGTTTATGAATGAGGCGTTCTCATTGTCTTCTCTGAAAATGTGAACTTCAAGTTCAAAATGTTTTCTGTTGTCATTAGAAACGAGTTGAAAAGCTGATTGTTAAATTATGTGCTCATAGGTGCATGATTCATACAGCATACTCTCTCAGTCTGTGACTTAAGCTTTTCGCTTATCAGTACAAATTCAAGTCTAAACCAACAGTTTTAAGAAATCAGGAATGCAAAAATATAATTAAACCTATTGTGAAATCCACGTTTATACTTGGCAAAGCTAAAGAGATGGGAGACATCGTTGATAGTAAAGTATATTAACATGTCAACGGGATAATTTCCGCTTGGGGAGTGTCGCCCTTCGGTTCTGTTGGCAGGATTAGTTACAACAAATAGAAAATAGGTGAGATATGTATATTAAGTACACCGCAGTACAGGAAATTTATCCTTATTAATCAATTTTACTTCTGTGAAAAGAGAATTGTTCCACATTTGTCATTTTATAACACTTTCTATTCTTTTTAATTAATAGGCATGGCAGATGGGAGTAGACATCCGTAGCTTGCCAAACCACACCACTATAATTATAACTTGTTTCAATACCGGTATCCCACCTACGGACTAAGAGACAACGGTGTCAACACTAGTGAGTGTATTAACAAGCGTTCAGATATTCTGTTTTTAAAAAATATAAAATGTACAACTTCAGTGACGGCGAGGAACAAGCCGAATCAAAGTGAAACTGTAGTTTTCATAAGAGTTTTAATGTGATTTTTATCTTAAACTTTGTTCATCTTAGTTCATCTAGTATTTCTTTTCTATTTGAGAAAACAAACTTAACTTAATAAAGGACAACGAGGCTTAAATAACCTTTAGAAAGAAGAACAAATCAATGACAGTCTAAGGCGGGGAATGAGATATCAAGGAAAAAGCTTCAAACAAATATCGAGCCATGATCAGCAAAGGTGAAGCATTATCATGAAAAGTTTTCACAAACTGAAATACTGAAGATATTGTTTACCTCGAATCAAGAGGAGAAAAGAGCAAATCAAAAAGAGCATGCAACAGTCGCCACAAGAGCCCTTCACTTTTAGTTGCATAGCCATAGGGCAGAATGGCTGGACATCTGACGTCACGCGCAAGAATTTGCATCTCATTTGTAGAAAGAAGCGAGCTTTGAGCCTTGCGATTTATAAAGGAAATG